>CAUYQV010172730.1:0-53080 GCA_963574575.1 Galagoides demidoff | reverse complement strand
AAATTAGTTTCATAATAAAGGTGTGTACATTGGATACTTTTTCCTCCATTCTTGCGATACTTTGCTCAGAAGAACATTCTCCAGCTCCATCCATGTGAACATGAAGGACGTAAAGTCTCCATCCTTCTTAATGGCTGCGTACTATTCCATGGTGTGAATCTCATGTTCACCTAGTTTTTCCTCCAGCTTTAAGACAGATTGCTGTTTCTTTTGGATGAACTCTAGATGAAATAATATGTATGCATTTAACATGGGACATGCTAAACCAAAAATATATGTCTTTAAACTATTCCACTGTGGCTTCCAGGACTTAGTCAGTCCTCAGTAAAATCACTTACATCCTCAGGTTCTGCTCCGCCCTGCTTGCTCTAATTGAAACCTCTCTCTCACCTAAAGACATGGCTTCCCCTATAGCCTTCTTAGGTACCAACTGATTTCTGTCTGTCCTTTGTACTACTGACCCCACGTGGGGAATACTATCTTTCTTGATCCTCATTGTTACTTCCAGGTCCTTTCTTTTCCCTTCTCCCTGAAAAAAATCGCATCTTTGAATGTCTCATCAAACTGTGCTATCCCATCACTTCTCCTTACTGCAGTGTTTCCCAGGATTCTGGTCACTCCCTGTCATTCTTTGCATCTTTTAATTCCTGGCACATTGTTGCTCTCCCCAATACTATTAGTCATGTGATAGTTATTGCTGATTGCTGTATCTACACAGATGATCTTTTCCATAATCTGGCTTCTTGGATCCTTGCCTTCCTCTTCTCTAATGGTCCTATCCTCCACTCTAGCTTAGCCTCCCATTCCCAATAATCTCAATTTCAAGCATCCCTTTCTTTGTGACCCCCTCTATCCTGCCTTTCCAGCTCACTCTGTCTAGTGCTTTAAGTCTAACAATCTTTTGCTCTCACCAGGACATACAACTGTTGATCCTGACACCTTCTGTTCACTCCTTCCTTATACCCTCATCTTATTCCTATCTATCTTAAATCCCAAGGTCAGTCATAGGTTAGTCATTATAATCACATTGTAATCATTACGTTTCCTTCAACGTTTTTGGCTTATTTCTTCATTCCGCTTGCTCTGTGCCTTACAAAAACTTTAAAACTCACCCCCCTCCATCTACTTCCATGCCTGCACTTGCATAGCTGTACATTGGAGAAAAGCACAGTGCTATTGAGTGATCTTACTTTAAATTCAAGTTGAACAAACTCCTCGTTGATGGTTTTAGATCTCTTTCCCTAAACCTCCAACACTCTTCCTCAATCCTCACTTTTAGCTCTTATCAGACCTTGCCTTCTAATTCACTGAGAAAACAGAGAGACTTTCCACGACTCCCATATACCTTCATCTATGCCCTTACTTTCCACCTTTTTCTCTATACTTTGAATGTTCCTGCTTCTAAGACTTACCCCTCTTCTTTTATACTATTCTTCTCCCTTATTGCCAGTTTCTTCCTGCTCTTTCTCTCCCTTCCCTCCCCTGCTTTGGTCTCACTCTATACCTGGGCAAGAGTGCAGTGACATCACTATCGCTTAATGCAACTTCAAACTCCTGGGCTCAAGTGAACTTCCTGCCTTGGTCTCCTGAGAATATAAGGAACTGGGAATATAAGTGCGTGCCACCATGCCTGGCTAATTTTTCTTTCCTTTTTTTTTTCTTGAAGAGACAAGTCACACTCTTGCTCAGGCTGGTCTCAAATTCCTAGGTTCAAGTGATCGTCCCTCCTCGGCTTCCCACAGTGCTAGGATTATAGGCCTCAGCCTTCCTACTTTTTCTTACTTTTTCCCTCTCTACTGAATCTACTCTGAAGTAGACAAACACCCTTCCAGTCATATCTCTACCCCATTTTCTCTTTCCCTTTATAGCAAAACTTCTTTAAGAAGTTGTCTATTCTTGTTGTTTCCACATGCTCTTCCATTTTCTCTCAAATCCATGTCATTTAAGCTTGCACCCTTACCACTCTACTATAAGTGGGTTTGTCAAGGTCACCAGTAATTTTATACTGATAAATTCTATGATGATTTCCCAGTTTTCATCTTGGTTATTTGATGATTCAGTAGTATTTGACACAATTAATCACTCCTTCATCCTTGAAATACTTTTCTTTTGTTGGCTTCCAAGACCCCAGAATCTCCTTTTTATCTTTCTACATTCCTGCCTCCTCTTTCTCAGTTTTCTCTGCTGCCTTTCAGTGCAAGAGTGTTTTAGGGGACAACGGAAACATCTACATTTTTATTATGGTAGTGGTTACACAATTATATACAATTGTCAGTGCTCATCAAATTATAATACTTACAATTAATGAATTTTATGACATGTAAATTATTCATCAGGCTCGGCCCCTATGGCTCAAGTGGCCAAGGCACCAGCCACATACATCTATGGTGGCGGGTTCAGATCCAGCCCAGGCCCGCCAAATAACAATGACGGCTGCAACCAAAAAATAGCCAGGCATTGTGGCGGGCGCCTATGGTCCCAGCTACTTAGGAGACTGAGGCAGGAGACTCACTTGAGCCCAGGAGTTGGATGTTGCTGTGAGCTGTGATCCCATAGCACTCTACCCAGGGGGATAGCTTGAGGCTCTGTCTAAAAAAAAAAAAAAAAATTATACATCAATGAAGTTCATTTAAAAAGTGTTTAGAAATTGATAGTGACCACTAACAAGTGCAGGGTTCTTTCTGGGGTGATGGAAGTGTTTTAGAATTAGTAGTGATGGTTGTACTATATCTGAATATGAAGTTGGACAATTAGAAAAAGGGTTCATCCTAGAAAAAGCGCTACCTACCTCATGGCTGAATATAACTATGGTCAACTTCAAAGTACTCCCCTTGGCAACCTGTGTACTGATGCCAGTGCCTAGTCAATCTTTCAAAGCAATTTTGGAACTCTTTTTCTGTAATGGCCATCATGTCCTGAACATCATCAAAGTGTCTTCCTTTCAATAATATTTCCTTTACCTTTGGGTAAAGAAAAAAGTCATTGGGGGCCAGATCAGGTGAGTAGGGAGGATGTTCCAATATAGTTATTTGTACATGGGCTAAAAACTCCCCTCATAGACAGTACCCTATGAGCTGGTGCATTATCATAATGTAAGAGCCATGAATTGTTGGCAAAAATTTCAGGTCATTTTTGTTTAACTTTTTCATGTAGTCCTTTTAGTACTTCCAAATAGTAAATTTGGTTATCTGTTTGTCCAGTTGCCACAAATTTGTATGAACAATCCCTCTAATGTCAAAAAAGGTTAACCACATCTTTTTGACTCTTGTTTGGACCAACGGAAGAGTTGTGGTCATGGAGAACTGGCTGACTTCCAGTGTGCGTTTTGATGCTTTGCTTCAGGGTTGTATTGATACACTCATGTTTCATCACCAGTGATAACACAAAAATGTGCAATAGCCCAAAACATCGACTTACCTCTCCAAAAGATGTTGGCAAACTTCAGCTCGCCTTTGCTTTTGTTCATCAATGAGCTCCTTTAGGACCATTTTTGCACATACTTTTTTCTTGCCAAGATTTTGAGTTAAGATTTTCCTATTTCTCTATTGATGTTTACTGGTATGCTGTGCTTCTCACAGTCAGCTGATGATTTTGACACACAATTTGACAGATTTTTGCTACATTCTCATCAGTTCTGCTATTACTGGCTGTCCTGACCACCCTTCACCAGTGATGCTTTCTTTTTACAGTGTTTAATCCATTTGTACATGGCAGTTTTCTTCATATCATTATCCCCATAAACTTGGATTAACATGTCCCTGATTTGATTTTCACTTTTGATAAGTTAAACAAGAAATTTAATGTTTGTTCATTGCTCTAATTCAACCTCTGTCATTCTAATGATGGCACACAAAAACATGCCACAGGCCGGGTGTGGCGGCTTATTCCTATAATCTAAGCACTCTGGGAGGCTGAGGTAGATGGATTGCTTGAGCTCAGGAGTTCAAGACTAGCTTGAACACTAGCGAGACCCTGTCTGAGACCCTGTCTCTACTAAATAGAGGGGGAAAAAAATACCTAGCTGGGCATGGTGGCACACACCTGCAGTCCCAGCTACTCAAGAGGCTGAGGCAAGAGGATTGCTAGAGCCCAGGAGTTTGAGGTTGCTGTGACGTATGGTGATGCCATGGCATTCCACTTAGGGTGACCAAGTGAGACTCTGTCTCAAAAAAAAAAAAAAAAAAACAACAACACATACATACACAATAATGATGAATGCTACTCAGCAGGACACCCTCTCATGCTGACATGAACACAGCTAAGAGACACTGATATACCAAAATTATGAACCCTTATTGAGTTGTTTATAAAGTGCTGCCAACATAAACACACGGTGGCTAGTTCGTGAACTTAATTGTCAGAACTCGTACACTATTTGGAGTCATATATTTTAAAATAGTAAATTTTATGTGTATAAATTTTATCTCAAATTTTTTAAATTAAAAAAAAAGTGTATGGAGACAAATGTCAGGACCATGAAGTTCTGGGCTCCCCAGACTCAACCCCACCAGGATCCAATGCCCTCTCCCCCGGTGGTTTGGCAGGATAGCCAGCATAGAAAGTGGGGTAGAAAGTATTTCAAGAGTTTGTTCCCCACACCTCTCCTCTTTTTCTATTATAATAACTTTTCCTTGGTCATCACATCTAATCATAAAGCTTAAATTCCATGTATTAGCTGATAAACTTCTAAATTTATCTGGACATCAAATTTATATATCCAAATCGAGCATCTCTACTTCCTGCTTCTGGCTTTGTCCCCTGCCCCACCGAAAGTCTGTTCTCAACAGACAGTGGAGTGACCCAGTTAAAATATAAATCAGATAACAGCTCAAAGTTTTTCTCTGATTAAAACCCTTTAATGACTTCCCAACTCATTCAAGTAAAAGTCAAAGACCATATAGTTACCTATAAAGTCTTGCATGGATTGGCTTTTTAGTACCTCTCTGCCCTCATCTCTGGCTGCATTCCTCTTCCCCCACCATTTTGCATGTTGACTTTACCAGCCTCTTTGCTCTTCTTAAACTTGCTAGACATACTCGTGCCCCAGTGCACTTGCTATTCCTTCTACCTGGAATGTTTTTCTCTCTGATAGATATCCTTATGTCTCATTTCCTTAGCTCCTTCAGGTCTTTATTCAGATACTTTTCATTGAGGCCTTCCCTGGCTATTCTTTCTCAAAGTTCAGTTCTTCAATCTCCCTTCTCTTTACTTTATTTTTATTTAAAGAGGCAGGGTCTTGCTATGTCACCTGGCCTGGCCTCAAACCCCTGGGCTCACAAAACCCTCCCACCTCAGCCTCTGGAGTAGGTGGGACTAGAGGCATGTGCCACTGCACCTGGCATTTAGTTTTTTTGTTAAACATTATTCCCTTTAACATTATACATTTTACCTATTAATTTTGTATATTTTCTGAGTCTCCCACTAGAAGGTAAGTTCTATAAGGGCAAGGATTCTTGTTTGGTTTGTTCATTCCTGTTTTTCTCATGCCTAGAACCGTGCCCTGCATATAACAGGCACTCAGTAAATGTGTGCTGACATACTAAGGACAGTCAGTGCTACAAGGCAGTGTCATCACAAGTTGTGCAAGACCAGTTGTAAATTCATGTCTCTTCCATGTCATGCTCACTGTGAGGCATAAGTTCATCAAGTCATATGGTGGGCATAATTTCTCATAGTATTTAAAATGTTTTCCTCTGTTTACTTTTTTTTTTTTGGCAGAGTGACTAATTCACTTAAGTTAAATACATGCACTAGGTAACTATTTTTGTGAGTGTGTATATGTATACATACAAATAGATCAATTATGAAATGTTAGTATTAGTTTTTGAATGTAAATAGGAATTAGGATTGAAAAAAGCAAAAGGAAGGAGGGAGGGGGTGAGGGTAAGGACAAGAAAAAAAATAGTGACTAATTCTCACATAAATTGGATTCAATTTTGACTATAGTATATAACTTAAACATTAATTTTTACTTTAACTTGTTAATATGTTGTTTAGGATACAGGATACTGCATCCTCATTGAAAAGTGAATTATGTTAAAAAAAAAAGTGAATTATGTTTGTAATTTCCCTTTTATAATAATATATTTTTTCCAATTTTAATATCAGGTGTATCTAGATTAAGCAGAATGAATTTGAAATATTTCTTCTTTTTCTGTTGTCTATAAGATTTGGCATGATCTGTTTTTTGAAATTATCTTTTATTTTTATTTATAAATATTAGTTGTCTATTTTTTGAGACTTTGGGAAAAAATAAGAAGAAGAAGTTAATTGATGATTCCATACTGAACCTCAGAGTCAAAGCATTCTATAATAGACATACTCTTATTTGACAATGCAAATGTTACTTTCTTTGCATTACTATTATTATTATTGCTTAATACTTCATTGCAGCAATCGTCTGATTTCTTTTCTGAATGTATTTATCTTCATTCATTCTCTACAAGGTTTTTGTTTCTAATCCTTATCTTAAACATTGTTATTGTTAAATTTTAAGCCTTTTTATTTTTGTGAAGGCAAAAAGTGGAAATCTAATAAACACATGTATATGTAAAAAAAAAAAAGTAAAACGTATGAATTCACTGTCCACTGACTGTTAGTACTGCATAGACTTTCGATTTATTTTCTTATTGAATCTCCTAGATTTCTGATTCTCACAGTTATCCCTTCCTCATATATGTATAGTATGTTTTCATGACGCTGTGGATTTGAGGAAGTGGAAATATTAATTCACATAGTTCTTCAATTTCATGCTGGTATCTTTAATAGAGGTACAGTAAAGATTAGAAAATGACTCTTTAACCCTGTTGAAAAGGAAATAAATGGACTATATACTTGGAGTTGTAGCTATAAGGTATTTTCTTTCCAGGATAGTTGATGACAAAAAATAGGCACTTTCTATCTTTCAAAGGAAAACTGTCTGTGCTAGCATTCTATTAGTTTAAGAAGTGAAGTGGCAGTTCTAAGATGGCAAATAATGAGTTAAAAAAAACTATTTGTGCTTTACAGGGATACAAGTATTTATATTTGACTCCTCAAGATTATAAGAGAGTAAGTGCTCTCAACTCTGTCCATTGTGAACACGTGGAGGATGAAGGAGAATCCAGGTGGGTATATGGGTATCAGAACAATTTGGCTGTGACTAAAGAAAGGGGAATATGGTTATTTTTGTACTCCTGATAGTAACCTTGAAGAGCATTGAAGATTATATTATCCAGGTGTCTTAAGTTGATATCCTGGTTCTGCTACTTATTAACTAAAGGACCTTGTTATTGATTGAGGTTTTTAAATTTATAACTTTATTATTCATTTTAGAAAAATTGAAACATGTAAAAATTAGGAAGAAAAAAATCAAAAACAGTCACACTCTTACCTGGAGGCCACAATTAGGAATTTATGTTATATTTTCACTGTTTTCCCCACATATGTACCCTTTTTTCTATATAGTCAGGATTATAATACATAAATTTTCTTTTATAGTTTGTTCTTTTAAACTAGTTTGGAGGAAATTTCTTAAAATTCTTAAAATATTATCTGAGAATATATCATTTATTGGCTAAATAGTATTTCATCTTAATGAAGATATCATATTTGAATATTCAGACTATTTCTAATTTGTTACTGTTATGTCCCTGGGTTGAATATTCTTTTATATAAACTTTTTGGAATTAAGTTCTGATTATTCTTTTTGACTTCTATTCTAGAAGTAGAATTAACTGTTCAAAAAGTCAATTTTTACATTTATTTGTTTATATTAGAGATAGGATCTTGCTAGGTTACTAGAGCACAGTGGCACAATCATACCTCACTACACCCTTGAACCTCTGGCCTCAAGTGATCCTCCTGCCTCAGCCCCCTAAGTAGCTGGGGCTAGAGGTGCTCACCACCACACCAGCTGATCTTTTTTAAAAAATTTTCTATAGAGACAGAGGTCTTACTAAGTTGCCCAGGCTAGTCTTGATCTTCTAGCAACATCCCACATTCTGGGATTCTAGAAATAAACCACTGTACCTGGCCAAAAAGTCAATTTTTAAGGGTTTTTTAAAAAAGTAATTTCAAATTGGCCTCCCAAGATTTGCATTCCTGTCAGCAGTATGTGATAAGATTTCTTTCTCCTCTTTGATTTTTCTTTACCCTTGCCAACACTGATTATTGTCAATTAATAAAATAGGATAAAAACAGCAATTGTTATTTTAACTTGTATTTTTGATTACCAGTGAAGTTGAACATTTTTACAATCTATCTGCAAGTATTTTCCAGAATGTTAATTGCTCTAATACTATTTATTGAATAATTCATACTTTTCTGTTTTTTGTTCTGTCTATCCTTGGACTAATGCCACTCTTGTAACTATTCTCAGAGGGCAAACTTTCTCACATTCTTAACTTTCCTCCAAGCCTTATTGGCTATTTTTTCCTCTTTATATATAGGTTTATTTTTTTAATGACTTACTATTTTTAATTACCAAAAGCTTTCCACATTTTTAATTCAAATTACTTTACATTTATATAATACATTGACTTAGGAAAATCTGACATCTTTAGAATGTTAACTCTTCCTCAAAAGAAACACAGTATGTTTTTTCATTTGTTCAAGTGATTTTTTTTTTTTTAATCTTTGTAGTTCTCTTCATACAGGTTATGCTAAAGGTTCTCAAACTTTCTTGGCTTTTGGCACCCTCACCATCTCAGTAGTTTTTTCATAGCACCCTTAGACTAAAAGATATACCTAATATTTCTGTTTGTTAAGAGGTTAAACCCCATAACTCTGTAAGAATTTGTCTCAAAAATGTTATCATTTAGAAAAACAATACACATAAATTGAAAAAATTCATTTTTCAATAATTATACTTACTAATTTGTGTCACAACATCTTAAATCTTGGGATCAGCTTGTATAAAGCCACCTTTGTTCCTTGTTCTACATTGATTTTTGTGTACACCTTGCTTTTTTTCAGAGAAACTGCAATAACCTGGCTTTGCAAACATAGGACAGGGTCAAAAGGACTGAATAGTAACACTATTCTAATGTTAAACCACTGTGCACTACCTAAAGCTCATATGAGTCCAAGAGATACCATGTATCGTAGAGGTCCTCTCAGAAATTTAAAATACCCCTTAGTGCCCCTGGGGGTTCACTGTGGTTGGTGCCTTGGGACACAATGTGGGTATGATAAGATTCTGCCAACTTTTTTGTTTATTTCTAAATATTTTGCTTTTTTTTTTCCCCTCTTGGGATTTTTTCCCTCTATTATATTTTTTATTTCTATTATACTTTTTAACTCTTTATTACGGTTATCTGTGAAAGCTATTGATTTTATATACTGCTTTTGTCACAGACTAAGTCTGAGTGGGCCCTAGAGTATTTGTGATTGTATGGCATGTGGACCTTATAAAGGACCAATTAATGTGGTTCATTAACCCCTTAAGGGAGATTAGCTTCATTTCTCCCATAACTCTAGAATCTAGAGTCTGAATACAGAACAAAAGAAAGAATTGGAGGAATTATTGGGAAAGGCTAAAAATAGAAAGGCAGCAGAATCTGAGAAGCAGAGATGCAAAGTCACAGACCAACAGCAAGGGCAAAGGAAAGGAATTGATGGAGGGCTGGAAATAAAGAAGAGAGCAGAGAAATATGGGGTGGGGGGAGGTAGTTTAAGAGCCTCTACGGGATACTTATTTATTATTTCAATTTATAAAACTGTGCCCAGTGCCAAGCCTTCTGGGTACACATGAAACAATAAATAACATATGCCCATCTCTACCTCCAACTTTGTATTTTTCCTTTCTTTTATTAGTTGCATTCCCCATCTCCCATTTCCCATTATCAGCTATCACTCTTAATCCCCTGCCAGGAAGACAGATGAGTGACTCCCACTAGATCCACAGGATACTTTCTGGACAACTTGGTCAGCATTTCACTTCTACATACATTCCACCTGCTCCTCCAGAGGACTATATCCAGGGACCCTCATATATACACTTGATATTTATGATGGAGCAGGAATGGGAGTTCACTGTAGGATTTTTGACTTGAGAAACAGTGCTGAGCATTCCACAAGACCTCTCTGTTTGGATTCTTTTATTTCTTTATAAATTTGTCTAAAATTGTTGATTTAATGCCTATTGCCTATTATAGAGATATACATTGACTCTTCTTTTAAGTATATTGTTTCAGAAAGCAAGAGAAAGCATCTAAAATCAGAGGGCTATCTGTGTGTCGAACTTCCTCCTTGTTGTTTTAACTCTGATTATCCATAGAGGTAGAAATTATCTCCATTTTATAAAAGTTACTGTTATCCCAAGAGTCACACTACTGATACATCACAGCGAGGATTTAAATCTACTTAATTTCAGATTTTGCTCTATTATATCATATTGCTTCCAGATGAAATAGGCTCTAAGCTAAGAAGGAAAGACATGAATGGAGAATATAAATGGAAGGAAAAGTGTAAAGCCCTGGTGTTAAATATAAGCTTTCAGTATGCCTTTAGCAATCTTTTAATGCTGATTATTTATTACTGTTTCTTTCTGATTGTCTTTCTCCATTTTTTTTTTTTTTTGCAACTCCAGCTCAAAGGAGGTGATTATTCTTTTAGTGGATTGCTGTTAGTTTGTTTAACTTTTCTAATTTAGCATTGCTATGTCCAATAGGTACAAAATAACAGATATTATTGGGAAAGAAGAGGGACTTGGAGCAGAGAATCTTCGAGGTTCTGGAATGATTGCTGGAGAATCCTCATTAGCCTATGATGAGATCGTCACCATCAGCCTGGTAAATCTTACCAGATTGTGACACTTTTTGAAGTTAGCCGTGTGACTAGGTTTAATTTTGTCCCCATCACTTTTATTTGGGCCCAATGAGAGTGTTCTTAAACATTTTATCTCCACAGTTTTATTTTAATCATCCATAATAGTGGGAAGGTAGGATAATGTAAATAACTGAATTTCCCAAGTAAATCTGGCCCCTCATTTAGTCTTTAGTTCTTATTTCTCTAAATAGTCTATCATACTTTAAGTGTCTAATACTTGAATCATTAAATAAATTTTATCTTTTGATTTCTTTGACCAGGAAATTAGTTTTTTATATTATTGCTAATGAAACAGACTTCATAGAAAGCAGTGTTTATTCCTGTTAATGTGAATTTTACATTTCTATGCCTTAGTAGTCTATAGCTTGGGAGAGGACATAAACATATGGCATGAAAAGTCTATTCTTTTTTAAGGTGACGTGCCGCGCCATTGGGATTGGTGCTTACCTTGTCCGGCTGGGACAGAGAACCATCCAGGTTGAGAATTCTCACTTAATTCTAACAGGAGCTGGGGCTCTCAACAAAGTAAGTTTCTAGGGTTTGGGAGAAGTGTATGAAGCTGGTTGAAGATTATTGTGAATTCTTAATTCAAGACCCTTAATGAGAGGGAAGCCATTCAGTCAGTGCCTGTCTTCCCTCCCCCCCCATCTTTTCTGCCCATTGACAGAAAAAGATACCTTTTTCATTTTCATACTTGCCTTTTCATTCATTTTATTTAACAAATATTTTGAGTGCCTACATTTGCCAGCCACTATTCCAATCTCTGTGTATATGTTAGTGAGCAAAACATATATAACCCATGCTCCAAAGAGCTTGCAGTCTAGTATCTTTTTAGAAAGACCAAGAATTAATCAAATGTTTCTGTTCTGTCTTATTCCCCTTCCCTTTTTCTCAAAAAACTAGTTTTCTCCTATTAGTAAGAGATCTGAGGAGATCTTTTCTCACATGTGGAGCTGTCTTTGATTCCATTTGTACCATTCCCATTTCACACCTATATCATGAATTAGGCACTGGCGGGGGAAGATGTTAAATTTTAATGTTTTGAAGAGTCTGTGAATATACCTCTAAAAAAGAACACTTATGTTGGACTCTTGTACGTAGAGGAAGTGCTTGGTAAATACTGAGTGGGAAGATGGGTGGATGGATTACCGGAAAAGAGTATGGTAGAGAGATTTATCTTTCAAAGAAAGGTTTGGTCATTTTTCATCCAAGCTCACAGGGGCTTTCTAAATGGAAAAAAAAAAAATGGATAGTGAGATCACTGCTCATAAGAGTGAAAACTATCTAAAAATACCTGAATATACAAAGGACAGTGCATTTCTGACTTTGCAGGCATAGAAAAGTTATTTTTCTCTCCAGAGCCAGAAATATGTAATGGAATAATCTGAGGCTGATTACCTTTGTGTAATTTATATAACTAAACTCTCATCTTCTCAGCTTTCTTATCTGTTGAAGGGGAATAATAATTTATAATTTCAAATAATTTGGGGATCAAAAAAATTCCACAGGACAAACTTTAAATTTTTTAAAATCTCATTTAAACCATTAACTTTAATTTGATCCATAACACAGGCTGCATCCCTAACCCCTAATTCTTCACCTCTACATGTGGCCAAGAAAGTATCAATTAATATTAATATTAACACAAGAAAATAAGTCAAAAGAAATGCCAAATTAGCAATGGGTAGATCTTATCATCTTTCTGTATAGTTCTAGTACATTAAGGTAAAAAAATAATCAAAGCTCCTTGAAAAATATACCAGAGAAAAGCAAAAACAAAACTTTTGTCTCTCTGCTGGGTGCCTATAGCTAAATGGTTAGAGCACTGGTCCCATGCACTGGGGGTGGCAGGTTCGAACGCAGCCCAGGCCTGCTAAACAAACAAACAAAAAAAAGCTTTGGTCTTTCCTTGGTATTTACTACCAACTATTTTTGGTAAAGTTACTGGTTCTTAAATGGAACAAAAAATAGGTCAGTTAAAGTTATTCTAATTTAACTAGTTATGAATAATTCTATAATTGTAAGCCAACAATTAATGTTATATGTAATTATAACATACTAGAGCATTTTTTTGTTATATATATATTTATTTAAATAATATGTATTTTTATATATTAATTTCAGATTGCTATAATTATGTTGTTTGTGTTTATTAGATGAAGTCCAAGTTGTAGTTGAGCCCTTCACCAATGCTGTGTGCTGTATGCCCCTACATTGTGCCCATTGGGTGGCAGCACATAAACCCCCCCCCCCACCTCCCTTCTTGATTGTGGTTGTGCTTTTCTCTCATGAGGGTGTACAGTTGTTCATCTACTGGTTTCATATTAGTATTGAATATCTGCTTTTCCATTCTTATGATACATTACTTAGGAGGATATTCTCTAATTCCATCCAGGTAAATACAAAAGATGTGAAGTCTCCATCTTTTTTATGACTGAATACTATTCCATGGTATACATATATCATAATTTATTTATCCATTTGTGAATTGTTGGGCACTTGGGTTTTTTCTGCATCTTGGTGATTGTGAATTGAGCTGAGATAAACGTTCTAGTATAAATGTCCTTATGGTCAAATGATTTTTTTTTCTTCTGGGTAGATACCTAGCAGTGGGATTGCAGGAACAAATGGAAGGTCTACTTTTAGCTCTTTGAAGATTTTCATGGGACAAACTTCTTTTGGGTACAGTGCCTATTATGGTGGCTAGACCCTGTAATCCTAGAACTTTGGGAGGCAAAGGAGGGTGTATTGCTTGAGGCCAGGAGTTTGAGATTGCAGTGAGCTGTGACTACGTACTACATTCTAGCCCATGCAACACAGTAAGACTCTATCTCAAAATAAGAATAATGATGATGATGTGGAAATCAAATGAGAAAGCATAAGTAAAAGTACCTAACACTTGGCACAAAGTATTGGCCCCCCTCATTAAAATTTCAATTCCCTTTCCTTTCTCTTGGTTTGATGATTGATCTTATGGAGTTAATACACATACTAAATTGTACTGGACATTGGGGTTACTAGACTTGTGGGAACTTTTTATCAAGCCTTATCCTTGAAACAGAAAGATAAGAACTAAGTATCCTATCCTCTCATTCCTGTCTTGAAAAAGTTGATGCTTCCATTGGTCCAGTTAATTTGGGGGGTGTCAGAAACTAGCAGAATCATTTGATGTGATCACCATGCTTTCTGCATGTATATGAACTCGGTAAACTCTGGATTTGTTTGCTTTTCTCTCCAAGGAAAGGAAGTGTAATGCTAACAATGGCAAACTTGGCTGTCCTCTTCCCATTTGGGAGAGTAGCCTAGAAAGAAAGATTGTGAACCAGCATTACTGGAGATTATTATTGCAGATTATTATTGCATTGGGAGAAACTGCTGAGTATTAATTTTTTTTTAAAGTTGCTCTTTTGGATACCTACTTAGGATGAGATACTGATGAATGTTGAAGAGAATTTTAGGTACCAATATCTATGAGGATGGAATTTTAATAACATACCTATATTTCTATAGTATTATCATATCTAGAGAGCTAAATTCTGAAAGGTATATTGTTACATGGAGTTTCTTCCTCCTTCCTCCAAACTATTATACACAAGGAATATTACAAAAAGTAACTTATTGGGGGTTTTGTGGGCTTTTTTTGTTTGTTTATTTTTCTTGAAAACTTGCTCATTTATTTTAGTTGTCATTAAAGAAACATTAGGAATTTTTTTTCTTAAAATGTGGTTGAATTGTTCTGATCACATTCATTATATTCACCTTCTTCCTAGCATACAGGGTTGCTTGTTAAAGGGAAAGCCTGTTATAGGGAGAAAGACAAAGCTGTAGCTTTAACTTAACCAAACAGTGTTCACTTTCAGAAGGACTTGATCAGTTTTTGCTGAAGGGAGTGATTAGTTACCTAATTCTGCTCAGCCTGCTTCCGTGCCTTCATGTCAGCACCTCTTAAGTGCAGAGCCATGTTGCTGAGAGACACCTGATTTCATGCAAACACATTAAGAATGTCTTATCAGCCCCTTTGCTTAGCAGGTATGAAAAAGGAAAGTGTCCGGGAGCTGCCACGCTCAGACTGCTCCCTCTGACTCACTCCCTATGCATGTTGTCTTTGTGTGTACTGGTGTCTTTCTACATCTCCATTTGCCTTTCTTTTTGTAGCCCTCTCTGTCTTGCATATGCTGGGTGTGCACAAGTCATTCTGAGTGCATTTCTCTTTCTGTGTAAGGGCTGATCTCTCTCTTTGTGTCTGTATCTGGCTCCTAGACTCTTCCTGTGTGTGCCTTCCTGAGCATCCCTGAGTGAGAAAGTCTTTGTGTGTTTGAAACACTGTAGAGCTTCCTTTCTTAAGCCTTGGATGTTTTGCTCATAGCATGTATCTACCTATGTAAAGTGGAAATGTAGGCGGTATATGCAAGCTTATATATAGTCTTAGACTGTAAACATTTGACCCTCGCCTTTTTGAATCTTCATCCTTTATGTTAAACATTGGGGTGAAGAATAAGAACGGGAGTGAGCAGAGGTTGTAGGGAAAAAAAATCTTGTGTGTGCAAGTGCCGATCCCGTTGACCCCTTTGAAAATTGAAATAATGATAATGTGCGTCTCCTGACTGCATCAAAGTATCAGCACATCAAAAGCCAGGAGGCATGAAATGCAAATGATAAAGTGAAAGCAGATGGATTGTGCATGATCGCCTGATGCCCAATGAATTTTAAAAGGTGCTGGTTTGTAGGGGGGGTCGGGTGGGGGTGGGGGACTGAAATAAACACGTTATCCCTGCAATTTTTTTTTTTTTGTTCTTGACGCTCACTCCTGACAATATTTTTTCACACTTGAGTGAACACCCACTCCATCTCTCTCTCTCTTTCTCCCTCTCTCTTTCTCTCTCCCTCCTCTCTGATTCCTCCCCCCTCACCCACCGCCCCCCACACCTCTTACACGTCTCAGGTCATGTCGCCTCAGCTCCAGTGGAAATAATAAGATATAAACCACGAGGTTGTTATTTGCATAGAAATAGCATGGAGCCCCAGGCAGCAAGGGAGAAGGACACAGGGATCATTTGTCTAAAATTTTAATGAAAACTTTTGCTGAGACAGAGATTTTTACAAACTTTCTTTCTCCCTGCTTTCCCCCTGCCCTCCTCATCCCCCCCAAGCCCCCATAGTTGATTTGCCTTAACATGGTTCTATTTGAAGAGAAAGGGTTGACACTCCACATATCATACTCCATAATGCAGCAACATGTAACCTGTGTGTTCCTTTAATAGATACGAAGCTGAAGAGACACATACTCTAACTTTGTACGAGGCACGTTCGCATCGGGCTTTTATGGCTACACACCATCTCAGCATATAGGTGATTTTGCCAGCTGTTGGCCTGTTTTTAATTAGTTTATACCTTCCTACCTTTTGCTTCCAAAGACTCTTTTTATAGGATTTCCTTCCGTGGCCAACAGTAGTAACCTGCATATAGAATGTTGTGGTGGATTTTTTTTTTTTTTTTTACTTTCAGTGGTTTAACTGCATTTTTTTTACTTTCAGTGGTTAAAACTGCTTACATGTTTTATTCTTGGTCACAATCCTTTGCTCCTATGTCTTTTGTTCCAAAACCAGAAAGTGCTTCCTACATTTGTATTTTCATCCCTCTCCCCTTGTGACATCAGTATTTGTATATTCTCTTTCCATGTATGTCTGGCTTTGTTACCTGAAGTTCTTTGTAAATATTCAAAATATTGCCAAGTTGAGGAGAGAGACAGTATCTGATTGAGTATTGTGGAAGCACATTTGACATTTGAACTAAAGGTAATGAACTGGTGATTAGAAGCAGCCAAGTGGCTCTATTTAAAACTCAAAATTAAGAACATCTGTCTGGTTTCTTGCTGTCTTCTGTAGTGGGCTAGTGGTATCAGGGCTATATTTCATAAACAGGAAGGCTGAAACAGTAGGCGGGGAGGTGATTTGGTTCCATTGAGAGACTAGAGTAAGGTCAGAACATGAACTAGCATGTCCCTAAGTTTCACTGAAGAAGGCTCAGGCCTCTGTGCTTGGCGTTCAGAAGACCTAAGAAGAGAAGGTGGTCTAGTCATTTTCCTTTTTGTCTAGATGTCCTGAGAATGATGACATAGATAAAAGTTTCTAAGGTCTTGCTGTTTCACATCACTTGTGGTAATAGACTTAGGAACTGTGGGCTGTGGGTGGCAGATTCCTAAAAATGCCTCACTGAGTGATATCATGGACCTGATGGACGTGGGACATTACCCTGGCAAAGTCAATAACCTGTATACCCAGGAACTGAAGATGGAGCCTTAAAGAGCCAAGGTGATTTGCAAAGTCGTAACCTCCCATTTGCTGCAATAATGTTCATGTTTACTTACCCACCCACCAGCCTCCCTCTCAGTTTCTACTTAGTATGTTTAACATAGTGTGAGGTGGCAGAGAGGCTAGAAGAAGCTAGCATCACAAGGGAACACTGATATTGCCTAGTTGCCCAGATCTGGTGAGAGCCCACTCTGTATATGTGGGATACGTGGGTGATAGGTTATCTCCTGGTTGTATTTTAAAGCTCTGCTTCTCTTGTAGGAAACAAACAAACAAACCATACTTTTACCCCCTTTAGTGAAATCGCTTTCATTTCCCTCGAATCTGCCAGTTTAAAAGAAATTATATGATGGGTGAGGGTGACTAGGGCTCTTAGCCCTCTAGTGGCTAATTCTGCTAATGTTGCTTTTGAGACTTAGTGCAAGTAAGTCAAATTGCTCTGGATCTCAGTTTTTATTTACATATTTTGATGTAGCTATGCAATATGAAATGTGAAGTTGTCACAGCTGACTCTATTGGGCACAGTGCCAGAGTTCCTCCCATGACCAGGACTTGTCTGTCACATCAGGGGCCTGCCCCATACAGTCTCCATGCTCACCTAGGGCTCTGTGACACACAACATGACAGGTCATGGAGGCCCAAGAAGGGAAGGAGAGCTTATTTAGTTGTCACTGTAGGGCAGGCAGTATTGTAACTTTCACTTAAAGAAGTTAAGAGCACGGGCTGCCTGGTTTAAGGCCTAGCTCTGCTACCTACTGGTCATGTGACTTGGCAATTTTTGTAACCTCTCTGAGTTACAGCTTTATTACTACAAAATGGGGCTAATAACAGTACCTGCGTATCAGGGTCATTATGAGAACTCCATGGGTTGATACAGGCAAAAAACTAGCACTGTGAGCTGGCGAGTTCAAATCTAGCCTGGGCCCGCCAAACAACAAGGACAACTACAACCAAAAAATAGCTGGGCATTGTGGCGGGCGCCTATAGTCTATCTGGGAGGCTGAGGCAAGAGAATCACTTAAGCCCAGGAGTTGGAGGTTGCTGTGACCTGTAATGCCACAACACTCTACCCAGGGCGACAGCTTGAGGCTCTGTCTCAAAAACAAACAAACAAACAAAACCTGGCACTGCTGTCATCTTCTCTAAGGTGCTTTTAGGGTCCTTTCTCGTTGCAATTCATTATCCAGGCTCTGGAAAGAATACATAATCACAATATTCTCCATACATTCTGATTCTCTAAAGGAAAAAATTCCTTCAAAAAAATGGTAGATGGCAGTCCTCACTGTGGCAGTACATTCATGTTCCGACTTTCCCAATAGATATTATCTAAAGACGATCAACGCACTTTGGAAAGCCATTAACGTGAGAGGCACCATATTCGGTCATGATAGGGTAGTATATATGTCAGTCATCTGTCTGCAAGAGTCCCCAAGGACTTGTTGATACAATAGCCCATAATCACTCTAAGGATCAGTCCAGCAATTTGCATTTTTAAAAGTCCCTAACTACCTATTTTCACAATAGACAGTCCCCTATATTCCTGTGGCTCCAGATGGGTTCACTCTTCTTTCTAAAGAGAGCATTTTAGCTTCCTTTCTGTATACGCCTTGCTTTAGCATTATGAATGAGTTCTCAGGACTGACTGCAATAGGCAGATCTCCTTAGTTTCCAAGCTGTCCCTCTCATAAATACACACACAGACCTGGCCCCATTTGGGGGGATTATTTGTTTGTCATTTGGTGTTTCTCAGGTTTGGTAGAAAATTGTATCAGGTTATGTTGGACTCTATTAGCGAGTCCTGATGACCTACAGCAGCCTGAGCCTGAGTGCCCCAGTTTGGAGATCTTGCAGGGTGCAGTTGCCGTGCAGAGCTCCATTACAGAAGTTGTCTCTAACTCTCTTTGAGAGTCTATGTGTGTATGATTTCTTAGAGACTAAGAACTTTGGAGAACCTACAAGTACCAGTCCAGAACTTCTAGATAAAGTGAAAGCTCTGAGGCCCTAGTTGGGGCATTGAATATATAGAATCTAGAATATAAATATGTGATCAAACTTTTTGGCATTACAAACCTTTAGTTTAACAAATAAAAACACTTTTAATCAGTCCCATCCCTGCCATTTAGTAGGTAAGCAACTTTGGACTTTATTTGGATTTCAATTTCTTCTTTGTAAAATGGGAGGTGTATTTCCCATGTAAGGTAGAATACCAGAAGATTTTATAATCTTAAAGTTGCTTTAATTTCTAGTATTCTGTGATGCTATAAGGATGTATATTGATGTGTAACCAGTGAACCATGTTGGGCTGGGTTAGGGAGAAGATATTATTAAATAGATTGGGGGGGCAATCAAAAAGCTATTACATATTAGGGTGTTACATATTAGTAAGATAACATATTAGTGATATGTAAAATTATTACATATATGTATTAGTGAGATTAGGAATATAAATTATAGAGCATGATGATTTAAAATTTTTTAATCTAGTTTCTTCTCCAGATTACAGGAAAGTAAATGCTGTATATTGTTGTTCACATCACACATGGCCATTATAATTGTTGGGAGTGGGAAGATCTTCAAAGTTCAACCTCCAAACCATTGTTTGATTTTCCTCTGTGACACCATCGCCAAATACTCGATTATGCTTGAAAAATTCAACTGAAGGGGAGTTCAGTACTTTTGGAGCCAATTCCATTCATTTGGGTGAAGTTTTTCCTTATATTTGGCTAATGTCTGTTTCCATGTACAGACAGACTCACCGGTCTTAAAAATAGTGTTCAAAATTAACAAAGAAACTCCCAGTTTTATGTATGGTATGACCTATGGGAAATTGAACAGAACCAAAATCTTTCTCATGTACTTTTTGGTTGAGTCTGGTCTTGTCTCAAGAAGAAATGTAGTGAAGTTGAAAATGCTATTCCAAGATAGAAAAGAAATTGGATTCATAAATAACCTTGCCAGTTAAAAATATGAAATAATAAATAGTAATTACAAGAGAAACACTTAAAACTTAATTCCACTTTGAAGTACTCCATGGAACTCCTGTGCAGGGGATTCCTATACAGAGTCATGTAAGACTTTTGGAGCCCAGTTATCTCTTGCTTTCTCATCACCTGCCGTGTTGAAAGTGAGGATGTTGATCCATAGTCGGAGGATATGTCTTTTTGGGTGCTGTATTTGCAGATACCAGCTAAAACTCATTGAGTCCAAGATTTGGTAGAATGAGTAAAGATGATATAGACTGAGATACCCAAAGCCCTAAGGGCACACAAAAGCTAAATTGCTAGAGGGTATTACCCTGTCACTTAAGTGAGAAGTCTCTGGCTCACTTTATCCATGTGGGCCTTTGTGGGCCTTTGTTATATCTCTACCCTATATCCAGAGTTCATTTCAACCTCCAAGATTCTGATGCTTCCTGAGCATCACACATTTTGTGGCACACAGGGTCCCTGTACTTCTGCCTCTAGTAGAACATTGCCCCTGAACTCAAGCTAGATGCCCGCTTTGGTCTGTGTACATGGTTCCTTAGAGCCGTTTCTTTTGCTTCTTCATTTTCTAGTTAGTCATGTTATACTCTTATATGCTAGATTTTCTTCACTTTTCTCTCTTTCTGCTCATGTTCATAGTTCTGTCTTTGCATATCAGTGTTCACTTGAAGCTTTGCTATCTGTCAGTCCCTCTCCTCCTTTCAACCTTTCTTCTCCCCCAACCCCAGTCTGAAATCCAAGTAAATTAGCTTCTCACCCCTGCCCCCAGTTTAAAAAAAAAAAAATCCCATATTCCTCCAACAGTGTCTGTTCTTGGATTTGCAGTCAGCAGCCATCTCCAATAACCATCAGGCTGTCAGCTTTGCAGCTTTCTACCACCTCCCACCTCCCCCATCACTCACCAGAGGAAAAAGAGAGCCAGAGCAAGAGCTTGAAATATATCATGCAATAGTGTATCATGAATTTGTTGTGAATCACAGCGGTGAAGCAGGTTTATTTATTTCTGAGACCTTAAATCAATACAAAGTAGGTCTCTTAGTTCTGAAGCTGGGATGGAGTGTGAAAAAATGAGCCCATTGTACTCTTAAAACTTTGGGGAAAGGAGATGACAGCTATATAATTCCATTTACCAGGCACTAGGGGCTTTAATGTGAAGGTGACAGGGAGCTCTTTGTGCATTTAGAGCACCATATCTTCTAAATAAAAGATCTGTAGACTTGATAGTGGAGCATAGCTCCAAGTTTAATAATCTCCAAGCATTAGACCGAGCCAATATGTTCCCAAGTCAGAGAGGTCCCCCCAAAACACTCATAAATTAAAAGTGCAAGAACTGTACACGTTGGTTGGTAGATTAGAAATGCAAGGACTCCGGTCTTTTCTGGGAGGAAGATAGACCTGGGCCCTGGCTGTGCACAGACTACTGTGTGAATATGATAAAGATGTGGGAAACAGGACTGTTTAGAAACCTGACTCCTGGCTGTTCATCATTCTAAGGGATGTCCCTGGTGCATGGATCCAAATCTAGCTGTGTCCCCTTTCATTCAGAGTGGTCATCATCACACAGTCTAATCAGCTAATGTACACAGTCAGGAGCGTTGAATTATGAAAGGAGAAGCTTTAAGAGCTTTTTAGATTGAACTGCAGATTACCATGCTGAGGCTTCAAGACTTTCTGGTTAATTCTTGACTGATTTCTTAAGGATGTCTCAGTGTCTGGAATTTAAGCCTTTTAAAATAGTATGTGCATCTAAGAAGTTAGTGTTATTGAGGAAAAGAACCCACCCAAATTTAACCAAGAGTATAAGATAACAAATATGAGAAGTTAAGACCATTGGAACATGTAATCAACTTTGGAGTATCTTCATTTTTCTATCTGACCCCATTTATATATTTTGATAAAATATGCCTTTTTTTAAACAGATAAAACAGGATTATGCAACTCAGTAGAGCAACCCTAATATAATATGACTTTATAGTACAGAGAGTTACTAGTTAAATTTTAGCCCAGGTAAAGAATTTTGAAAGGGGGGAAATCGTCTACACTGGGGAAAACTAAAATGGCAGGAAAATTGAAATACTCATTTTGCTTAAGCAAGCTGCTACACATTATAACACTAATATGAAAGACATCTTTTGTTTATAGTACTTCAACTTGCTAGAAAGGTAAATTAAAGCTGGGTTGTTATAAAGCACTAAGAATTATAGTAGTTAGCAGGCATTTGTTGCATGTCTGTTACTTATAAGATGTTCTTATACTGTGGACATAAAAGATGATTCCTGCTTTCATGGTGCTTAAAGTTTAGACTAAAAGATAATAACAGACCTTTCATGTGTTCTAAGGGGAAAAATAAAATTCTGCCCACTAGATGTCAATGAGAAACACAAACCCAAAGGTCACAAAGATGGAGAGTTAGTGCTAATCCCCTAGAAGCCAGGCCCCAGCAAGCCCGTGAACTCTGGAGCCCAGCCACTGGTGGGTACGGTGGTCTGCAGTGCCATGTGGCCATCTGCTGCCAACACCAGCCAATTCAGAAGAACTAGTAAGAGGTGACTGATAAACTGTTTAAAAAAACTTTTTAATCTTTAGAAAACATGATCTGATTAAATATTAGTATCCAGAATGTATAAAGAATTAGAATTTGGCCAGGCATGGTGGCTCACACCTATATATCCCAGTACTTTGGGAGGCCGATGTGGAAGGATTGCTTGAGCCCATGAGTTCAAGACCAGCCTGGGCAATAGCAAGACCCCAGCTCTATAAAAATTTAAAAAAATTAGCCAAGCAAGGCCAGGCACCATGGCTCAAGCCTGTAATCCTAGCACTCAGGGAGGCTGACCAGGTGGATAGCTTGAGCTTATGGATTCCAGACCAGCCTGAGCAAAAAGTGAGACCCTGTCTCTACCACTAATAGAAAAAACTGAGGCAAGAGGATCACTTGAGCCCAAGTTGGAGGTTGCCCTGAGCTACAACACCAAGGCACTCTACCCGGGGCAACAGCTTGAGACTCTGTCTCAAAAAACAAACAAAAAAATTAGCCAAGCACAGTGGCACATGCCTATAGTCTTCACTACTTAGGAGGCTGAGGTAGGAGGAACCCAAGAGTTCGAGGTTACAGTGAGCCACTGCAGTCTAATGTAGGCAACAGAGACACCATCTCTTTAAAAAAACAAAAAAAACCAAAAAACAATTCTGGGCTGGAGCAGTGCCTCAATCCCAACACTTGGGGAGGCTGAGGCAATTGGATTGCCTGAGCAAGAACTAGACCGTCTCTAAAAATAGCCGGGCGTTGTGGCAGGTTCTTGTAATCCCAGCTACTTGGGAGGCTGAGGCAAGAGAATCTCTTGAGCCCCAGGAGTTTGAGGTTGTTGTGATCTATGATACCACTCTACCAAAGGCAACAAAGTAAGACTCTGTCTCCAAAAAAAAAAAAAAAAAAATTCTCAGAACTCAATAATTCAATAAGAAAACAGCCCCATAGTTAAAAATATGGACAAGAAATTTGAACAGACACTTCACCAAAGAAGTTAAAGGATGGTAAAATAAGCATGTGAAAAGATGCTTATTACTAGTCACTAGGGAAATACAAATTAAAACCACAATTAGTCATCACTAAAGTTTGTTTTTAAATGTTTAACTGATGAATACCAAGTGCTGATGAGGATGCAGGACAATTCTCATTTATTACTGGTGAGGATGCAAAATGATACAGTCACTTTGAAAAAGATTGGGTTTTTAAAAATACATTTATACACATATATTTGCGCACACATATATATTTATGTATAAAGTTAGCTGTAAAACCTAGCAATCCCAATCCTAGAGATTCCCAATAGAAATGGAAATATTAGTCCCCACAAAAAACTTGCATACAAATGTCTACAGCAGCTTTATCCACAACCCCACCCCCAACTGGAAACAAAATGTCTACCACTAGGCAAACAGGTGATCAAATTGTGATACTTCCATAAAATGGAATACAACTCAGAAAACATAAAAGAATTACATGAATAAATCTCAGATGCAGTATGCTAACTCAAAGAGGCTAGACTCACAAGGCTACGTACTGTACGACTCTATTTATATAACATTCTAGAAAAGGCGAAACTATCAGGACAAAGAGTAGACAAGTGGTTGTTAAGGGTAGTAGAAGAGGACTGATTACAAAGGAGCATGAGGAAACTTTCTGGGATGATGAAAATGCTCTGTCTTCATTGTGGTGGTGGCTATATGGCTATATTTGGCAAAATTCATAGAATTCTACACCTAAAATGGACAGTTTTGCTACATCTAAATATATGCTTCAGTATATCATTTATTTAAAAATTTTTAAATGTTCATATTTGGAATTAATTCATTGCTCATACTCTCAGGCCACTTCCTAAATGACCAATTGGTGGATCCCTGGGATGAGAGATTTCTTTCAGAAGTCAGCTTTCTCTCCAGAAGCCTATGCTTTTTCTCATATATTCAACAGGCAGACAGTTATGTGGCTCTTCTCTGTTCCTCAACATTAACAATGAGTCTTTGTTCCTTCCCCAGTCCTCCTTCAAATCCGTATTGTCTTTCTGCCATCTAGTTCATCCCTCTGTTCTCCAGTGGGCCCTACACCTCAGCAAGGAGTGTTCTAGTGGCCTATATCTGTCTCTTTTTGGCTATCTTTTCCTATCACTGGTAGCACAGTCCCTTTGCCCCAGTTTTTCCTTCAGCAAACCTGATCACTTCATAATTTGCTGCATATAGAGAAGCTTTTGCTCTCGCAGTGGATAGTCTTGAATCTAGCAGTGGCTTGAGTCAGAGGCTCTCCCCTCCTCCACCAGCTGTATGTCACAGAGCCCCTTCACTATCTCAACCCTTGTCTGCCAGCTGCCAACAAGCACTGCAGTTTGCCAGTGGCAACAGGAGCAGGAAAGATGGGGGAAAAACATTATTACCCTGTGGCTGTGTGTTAGGAAACTATATTTTAGAACCCCCAAAATAATCTTGGTCACATAGGTACTTGTTCTGTCTCTAGAGATTTAATTCCATTCACCCTTGGATATATTCCTGGAGAAACATTTACACAGTAATATGTGCTGCGCCACTTAAAATTGTTAATTGGAGATTGAATTACTTGTCAGCTTTTAAAAATGTAGTCCTCTCAGGTCAGGGAGGAAGATGTTAGCAGCACTGAGCGGATGAGCTATTGCAATTTTTTTTCTTCTCCTTCCGCTTTCCCTCCTCCTCCCTTTTCCTCTCATCTTCCCTCCTTTTGTCCCTATTATACCACTTTTTTCTTCCTCCTACTTATTTTTCTCAGATCTACTCTTTCTGATTTAGCAAAACCTTTATCAAAAACCTGGCATATCCCAGGATGACTTTAATATCTAGAATCATGGATGAAGTCCAGTGATTACAATTGCTCAGTAAATTTACAAAACCCCTCCTCATATCCTCTTGAGAATGGAAATATCCTAATGAGGAGGATTGCAGTGAGTACTCAGCTTGTATAGCCTAATTTTTAGATGCAGGAGGAATTTTGAACTCCCTGCTTCTTTAAATAGAAGATGCCCTGACCCACCGAGGATTGTTTAAAAAAGGGAAAGATTGGCTGAAGGGGGAAAGGCAGTGGTAGATTTCATTTTTTTATTCCATCATCAATATGCATCATTATTTTTCACATCTTCAGCACATGATTGCAAATATTTGCCTTTAAGTCTAAGGCTCCCCACCATTATGTGTGTATCAGGACAAAAGCAATTTTTTAAAAATTGAGCTAAGTTGCATCTGTGAAACTTGGAAAGCTCAATGCCTGTGCTGACAAATATCCTGACAAGTAAATACTGTACTCATTCAGTATTACATAGTGATTTCATTTGCACAAAACCTCACAATGCTCTGCCACTTCAGTCAAACGTCTGGAGCACTGGGGAAAGGAAGAACGTGTTTATCTTGATCTCCAAAAAGGGATTTAAGGGAGAGAGCAGGCGGTATATTAGACTGTTTTCATTGCCTGTCAGCTGTGGTAAACCTGAGCTGTCTACAGTGTCTCTAGATAAGCAGCAACAGCAGCAGAGGCCTTAGCATGTATGTATGACTGCCTTCATTTGTACTACTTCTTCTTCTCACCATTTCTAAGGGCTACGGAGCATCTTTGGTGAAGCCTTTAAGAATTGTGTCTCTGCTAATCACCAGTTTATGAGGTGACCTTATTTCTTAGGTCTTCCAGCTGTAATGAACGAAGCTCTGGATGAGGGAGGCTTAAGTTTATATTAAGAGAGGGTGAGGATCCTCCTTTCTCTGAGTCATCCCTTACTCAATTCTGTCAGCGGTGGCAGTCTTCAGCAGAGGACCCCAAGGTGGTGCCTGACCCTGCTAGTTCATGGTTCTGCTTCTCCACTCAGACCTGGAGGGCAATGAAGTGGGGCTCCTGTTTGAATGGCGCCTATGTTTAAATGGTTATTAGTGCTTGTTGGGCAGATAAAAGTTTGTATCATATACAGTAGAAAACATGAGAGGAATAATTTGGGAACTGAAACATGACCATCAACTTGTCTAAGGTAGAAAAGCACATATTGAGGTTTAAAAGAATGATAAGCGAAGCTCAGCTGCTTCATGAGAACATGCTGATGAGAGGGTTATTTACCCCAAGTTTTTCTGTAGAAGGTTGGTAGGGCAACTTGAGAAATGAGACAAAAGTTCTGTCCGAGTGGGCTCTTTTTCGTCTTCCTAGATGCCAATTAGGGTTTGTGTTAACTGTTCTGGCGTGATTATTTTGCAGTTAGGCAGAGTGGATTTTGTGCTGGCCCAGATTCTGCTTCCTTGGTTGGAGCTTTTGTTTTGAAGTATTCTAAAATCATTAAAACCACTTGAGTCAGCAACGACCCCTATAAATCAGGAGCTATTGTTTGTACCTTCATTCTACTGGTGCATACTCCAAACGGTCATTGAAGATGAACTGGAGGGTATGCTTTCTCTTCACTAATTGATAAGTGGCTATGATTGTTAGCATTAGTTTGTGGTTAGTGAAGCAGATTTCCTTTCTGTGCCCATCCCCACCCCACCCCCATCTCCCAAGATAAGGCTGGCCCTCTATTAGTCTAGTCTATAATTTTTCTCTTTAATTTCTAAATTAATTGAATCTCCTCACATGACAAACATTTCTTTAGCTCAGAAATAATGTTCTTGGTTGTGTTAAGCCTTGGGTGGGTGTCTTCTGAACCCAAAGGAGAAATACTGTTGCCCTCTCAGAACAATACCAGAGCCCGAATCACAGCTAGTAAAGGGTAGACAAGCTAAATTATTGAAATTATGCTCCTACCAAGTTTGTCTTCTATCATTCTGTGAAAATACAGGGCAGAATAAAGTGTGGAGAATCTCTGAGAGAAGTCTGATCCCGGATGCTTTTTCTCTTAGAAATAGGGGGGCAAAGTGTCTGATGAAAGTGAGTTGAAACAGCTCCACAGCTCTGGGTCTGCTTCCATCTCTTTTCCTGAGCTTCATCCTTCATTGGTCCATTGTTAATTTTAGATGTAAAAGATTCTAAGTGGTTGGACATTATCAAGCACTAGAGATAGGGAAAAAAATAGTTTCTGAGTAGAAAATGGCCCAGCTCTTTCGTCTAGGCCAGGGAATGCTTGGCTCCTGACATAGACTGTGAATATCAGATATTCAGGGTCAGCACACTGCCTCCTTTTTTATTCCTTTTTTTCCCTTTCCAATTTTATTTTAATAATTAAAAATAATGCTGATCACACTGAATGACTTCTAGCAGAGAGGCAGTCTGTCCCAGAAGGACCAGTTGTGGGCCATCGGGTTTATTACGACCATAAAACCAGAGCCAGATCAGAGCACGGCCTCCTTGAGTGACAGGGTTTCTGCCTTCGCCAGGATCCCCCATCAACTGACTGCTTTAGATATTTATTTTGGTTTGGATTTTTGTTCTGTTTTGTTTCCTGATGCGTGTGCAAGTGTGCATGTGTGCACACATTTAAAGATATAAATGAAACAGGTATGTAATGCCCTCTGCCTGTTAGAAAGACTAAAGCCATAAAAATAACAAACGGCGTGTATTTGCTAGAATGTCAAAGTTATGAGTTTATTTTGTAATGATGTGCTCCTGCCTTCATGAGGTAAACTGGCCGTGGCGGAGGTGTTATTAGTAATATGGACTCAGTGGAGCAGAAAGCCGAGTGACCGAGAGATCAGTGTATCAGTCAGAGAGAGGGCAAATGGAAAGAGACAGCAGGAGAATGAGAAAAGAGCCGCCGTGCTCTGGGCTGAGATTAAAGACGGCCTGAGAGGAGGACGGGAGCCCTGTGCTCAGATACAGTGTCCCCTGTCCACGGGGCTCCTTCAAAGGAGTTGCCAGCATGTTGCTCAGCTTGGGGCTGCCCGAAAGGCTTGTTCCCCGTGCTTATCAAGGAAAATAGTAATCTGAGAGCAATTTTGCTTTCCATATTCCTTTCAGAAAAGTCTTCTATGCCCCTCTGGCTGAAGTTAACTGGAACCAAGGCCAGCTAGGTCCTAGTGAGGTTATTACTTTGGTCACCAACTTCCTCAGCTTTTGGAAGGTCTTGATGTAGGGGCTGACCTAGCACACAGGGGAAACTCTCAAAGCTCCTAACAGGTAGAGGCGAAATGGTAATACACAGGTAGAATTTGCTGGCCCTTAATTTGTTAGGTTCTCTCCAGAGACTGAAAATTAATAAAAGTTAGTAAGGAAGAAATTTTGTGTTGTCGTTATTTTTTAAAGGCAATGGGAGAGGGAAAAGAAAAGGTAAAATACAGTAAGCGCTCTACAACTGTTTAGAGCTCTCCAGGGCTACCCTAGATGACTGGCAATTACTACACACTCAGCAGTTCGCAATAGTCAGTGATCAGGCTGCCCGGCTTCCATCTGCTGGGTCAGAAAACCTACCTCCCTGAAAGAAATTATTAACCAATCTTCGAGGGGAAAAAGAAACCCTACAATTTCCAAGTCCAAGAATATTTTTTTCTTCCTTTTTTTCTTCTTCAAAGGAAACTTTGTGGTTTCCAATTGCTGCAGGGGGCCTTCGACCTCACAAGGGTTAAACTCCAGGGATACACAGGGAGTGAGGCCCTGAATCTCTGAATCCTTGAATCCCTGGAGGCTTGGAAGGGAAGGAGGAGGGGAAATGGGCTGATATAAATCACAGCCCTGCACCCAGTACACAAAGAAGACTTGAGACTCAGGGTTGGTGTATGTAGCATGAGTTGCTTCAGGATTTTGCCAGCTTTAGGGCTTTGGTGTCGGGAACCAGCTTTAAAAACCAAATGGAAGGGAAAGAAATAATCCTTTTTAAAAATAAGAAACCCAAGCCCCAACAGAATTTCTTTACTCGAGACTTGTCAATAAAGATTGTAGACAGGCATATTACATTTTTTGTGTATATGCATAAAAAAGACCTGCATGTGATAAGCTAGTCTGTGCCTCGGGGTCCCAGCCTAACCCACCACTGCAGTTTCTGCTGAGTCCAAGTATGCTGAGGATATCTATGGCAGCTGCTGGAGAGAGAGAGGTTTGATGGTTTTTAAATCGATTATTGAAAAGCCTTTTTTGTTTTCTAAGTTTTCTTCTTAGGAAGAAGGTTCAGGTAGTCCCTCCAAACAACCCATGGGAAGCTGGAGTCTTATGGAGAAAAAAACCCATTTTAGTGAGAGTTAAGAAATAGACTACGTCTTTATTTCTGCAGAAACAAGTGTCCTTCTCTTGCTCATTTCTCTAGGTTCTTGGGCGGGAGGTGTATACCTCCAATAACCAGCTTGGGGGCATCCAGATCATGCACAACAATGGGGTGACCCACTGCACCGTTTGTGATGACTTTGAAGGGGTTTTCACCGTCCTGCACTGGCTGTCCTACATGCCCAAGGTGAGCCCTTCCTGCAGGACCTGACATAGCCTACAGAACCTGTTATTTCCACTATAGCTCATTACCTCTGTGTTTGAGGTCTTCTCTCTTATGTTGGAGGAATTTTTTATGACATATTTCCCTGAAAACTGTTAATTTTTTTCCTTCTACCTTTAAAATGCCTTTAGATTTCATTAATTAGCCCTCTTTTAATGTTTCCTAGCCATAGAAGTCTTCATGGCCCATCTGGGTTCAGATACCAGCATATTAAGGCTTCCTCCTCATTATAGGTTTTCTCCTTTATAGTAGCCACCCCTCCCTTTGGGGAGCATCCCAGAAAGCGTGGGCACACTGAAAGCTCAAGTCAAATATACCACTTTGTGCTAAGCTCCTAAATGAGACTTGAGACCTGTACATGTTCCTGAGGGCTTGGAATGTAACTGGGATGCTTCTAGCTGATGATTGGGACTAACGGGTATGATTCTGTGTGGGAGCTTCACTGTGTCTCTAGCTGTCCTGACTGAGTTGGAGTATAGGGCTGTTGTTTATTGACTGCTGTGCTCTCTCTCTTCCATTCTCCTTTTAGAGTGTGCACAGTTCAGTTCCTCTTCTCAGTTCTAAGGATCCTATAGACAGAATCATTGAGTTCGTTCCCACAAAGGCTCCATATGACCCTCGATGGATGCTAGCAGGCCGTCCTCACCCAAGTACGTATATGTACCTCATGGTACCCTGGCTCTCAAGCTTCTGGTCTTCCCTTCAATTGCTATCCAATTCCTGCACCATAGCATGGGACTAAGAAGACAGAGTTAAATACATAGAAATGATAAATATCTGAAAAACAGCTCTCTGAGGAAAAAGGTGGAAAATTCTTCACCAACCAATGAAAAATAAATGAAATAAGATTTACAAATCAGCCATTGAGTCAAGCAGTACAGTCACCAAGATAATTTATTTTATTTATTCTGTTATCAAAGCACTTATTACTGAATGAACTCAAAGACATTAAAACAGTTCAATATAATTCATAAAATCTTACAGGACTAGAATCTTGGACCATCTCGTCCCTATAATTGTGTTGAGAGAGACCGGGTCAGTTTTAGGAAATGTCTTGAGACCCTCAAATGTAGTGTGACTTTACCCTTCTCAGCAAGTACTACTACTAAGCACCACTCTGCATGAGCCTTCTTTTCTTATGGTATAGGTAATAGTATTGATATTCGCTTCAGTAATTAATGTAAGGTTACTTTGTAAGATCATTTACTTGTGAAGAGATTGTCTAAGCCTTTAAATTCTATAGACGTATAGAGTGAGAACAAGCCCTCCCTCCAGGTTTATCTAATCCCTTTGTCTTTGGGCTGATTTTACCTAACATAAAAATAACAGAAGAAAGTCAGTAACTCTATGTAAGGCAAACATATGTCCTCATTTATCAGTCTATTTCTCTGTGCTAGCAAAACTTACTTATCAGAAGTTCTTTTGTGGAGTCTCAGATCCCCCTACTGCATTTTTAATCTACTTTTTTTGGTTTTTATGAGGAAGTATATGTTCTTTTTGCACGTTTATTGCAACTATTCAAGGAAAAACTATATATAAAAGTAGAATGGAGGCAGTGCCTGTGGCTCAGTGGCACCAGCCACATACATCCAGAGTGGCGGGTTCAAACCCAGCCCAAGCCTACCCAAACAGCAATGACAACTGCAACAACAAAAAAAATAGCTGGACGTTGTAGCGGGTACCTATAATCCCAGCTAATTAGGAGGCTGTGGCAAGAAAATCAATTAAGCCTGAGAGTTGGAGGTTGCTGTGAGCTGTGACACCACAGCACTCTACTGAGGGTGACATAGTGAGACTCTGTCTCAAAAAAAGGAAAAAAAAAGTAGAATGGATTGCAGAAGAGCCATTGTGATTTTGCAGAGAGGCAGAGGTCTTTATAAAGAAGACTTAATAAACCTTTGCGGGTAGCCAACTCTAAGCTAGGTGGGTCTATAAAACACTTCCGTATACATTATCTTATTTGAGCTTACTGCCTCTCATAGATAATGAGAGATAACCATTAGAAGCTCAGAGAAGCTGAGTGAGTTGTGCAAGGTCACACAGCTATTCCTTAGGAGTGGAGGCATCCATCATCTGAAGCCTCACCTTAGATATTATAGAAAAAACATCAGAGGAATGTCGATTATAATTTATAATCTTACCTGTTGTCTATAATGCCTTTCCTTGTTAATCTTAATAAAATGAAATAGTTTTTCTTACATAGCCAGGAAAATCCCCATAGTAATCATCTTCCCACCTCTTATATTTATACTATGATTATGTTAAGAACTGTGAGCCTAAGATACTTATTAGCCTTAAAATCTAGGACTATTCTGAGAAATGAATTTTACTTCTAGATTCAGAACAAGACTCAGTGGGTATTGTCCTGGGAAATATGAGGACCCATTTCAGCTGATTTCTAAGTTCTGTGTCTGGACTGGATATAATCTGCTCCTTGAAGATTATGAACCCCAACTACAATAATAGCCAGTGACTCCCCACTTCCCTAATCAACATATAAGGCAGGAGGGTTTTAAAAGAAGAAAACATTTAAATTATAAAATTAATTCTGTAGTTTCAAGTCATTGTTTTTTAAGTAAGAATCATAAAATGATCTGAGCATTTAAAGTTAAAATTTAAATATTCTGATGGGCTTAGAAATTTGGTTTAGAACTTTCATCAAAATTTTAGCCCCTCATACATGAGGTGAATGTAAGTATGTATGTATAGGTGGGCATTATCCTGGCTATCATTAATGAAATCCACAGAACAAAGTAAAATTTGAGATAAACTAAGTTTTCTGTTTTTTGGACAATATTTTTTCATTGACTCCCTAGTAATTCATCCTGCTGTCTATGTGCAGCTAACACTCGCTCCCAAATCGAGTGACTTCAGATTTTAATTTAGTGGAAGCGTTAAAGAAAGCAGATGATTCCCTGTGATAAGTTAAAGCAGATATCTTCTAGGTGAAAAGTTAACGTCATTTATTAGAGGAGATAGTGCTGTGATATTCTTCAAACTGACGCCCAACACGAGACCAGAATCTAAACGATCAGCTTTGGGCTCACGATAGAGAGATAATTTTGAAATGGATGATCACATTTTACACTGGGGCCATAGAGGCAAAGAATGTAGAACACAGTAATTACAAGTTTAGTCTTGATAAAACACTCTCCATCCTGTTTAAGTCAGCAGAGGTTAGCTTGCTCGGATCTCTACTTTTAATTGGTTTTGGACGTGGGTTTTTAGGGGGTGGAGGACCATGTTCAAATTAGAAGAATCACTGAGAAACCGTGAGCTGAGAGGGCAAACTAGGAAACAGTTGTTTGCAGAAGCTTTTATGGGGCTTTGGTCAAACATTCATACCTGTGGAACAGGGTTTTTTCTTAAACTAAGATGTTAAAAAGTTATGTCTTACCAGTGAAGGAAATTCCATGAGCGAGGGAGGTTAATGGTAGTAAGCATGTGAATCTAACTATTTTATTTTTGCTTTCTGTCAATAGTATGTGGTCATGGCCTTTCTTGTAGAAAGATTATACTTTGTCAGCTGTAAGTAAAGTAGATATATCTTACTGCTTTTCTAGTAGAGAAACTGAGTTCCTTCCTCACTCCATAAATTTGGTTATTCACCTGATCATTAAAATACATACCATTTGTCTGTTTTCAGCTTTCCATTAAAAGAAAATCAGTGGAATCAAACAAAATTGTAAGGCAAGTTTTAAAATAGACATTTAAAAAAAGTCTTTAATGACTTGGCTGCCTTTTGACAAATGGTAGTGGTGTCTTGAAAAAAGCCAAGTTATTTATTTAAAAGCATGCAAACTCTCTCTGCTAGCTGAACCCCATCGTTTAACAATAAATGATGCTTTTGCTGATAAATGATTCTTTTTATGCAGACTAGCAAATGAAATAGGAGATGATGTCTGAAGGCAGATGAACACTCGGCTGCCTAATGCTTACATCTATTATAATATGGTTAAAAACTACAGACTCCCCAAAATAATTCCCCAAACCACCTTAAATTTGTCCGTTCCAGCGCATTATCAATGGATTGACCATCTTAATTCTCTCTGTTTTCTTTCTTTTCCTTCTATAGCCCATAAAGGTCAATGGTTGAGTGGATTTTTTGACTATGGCTCTTTCTCAGAGATTATGCAGCCCTGGGCACAGACTGTGGTGGTTGGTAGGGCCAGGTAAGAAGTTCTTTGTTTTGGAAGCTCTTTTTCTTTTTAACTAAAAAGGCCGGGGGAGGGCCTGTGGCTACTATAGATTTTTACCAATAATGCTGTCTTTGTCTAAACTTTCTAAGAATGTTGGTTCTGGATTATAGCCATACCCAAGGCAGCATAACTGGAGTGCGATTTCCCAGGGGTCATTTCCTATGTCACTCCAATGATGCATTTAATCTGAAGGTTGATTTTGACAACATTTCCTTTTTATAATGCTGCAAGAAAAACTCTTTAGGAGCTGTAAAGCCCAACAACAATAGCCACAACCCACCAATGAATTCCCATCCCCCATAAGAGCATTTTCTCTTGGGAATAGGTGACAAGTGAATCAAAGACTCATCTGCTTCTCTGTGTAACCTGAGAGAAGTTCTGCACGGCACCAAGATTATTTAAGTAACAAATGTACTATTATTGGATTATAATCAGATTTCAATTGCAAGGAAAAAAAAAGGTTACCTGAAACAGGAGTGAGTAAAATAAGCTGGAATAGGTTGCTGGGATACCCATATTTTTCAAGTGGGAAATTGAAGTTTCTATTAAATTTTAATACCCACTCTAAGAAGTACTTCACTCAACAGAGAGCTCTGCGCGAAATAATCTGTACCGCTCTCTGTAACGAGCACCTGCCAAGGCTGATCTTAATCTAGTTCTGCACTGCAGAGACATGCCGCCGAGGGGCCGGCAGCTGGAGCTCACCTTCCTTTGGGGGCAATCAGTTTTCCTTATCTTGGTGAAAAGTGGCACCTGTTCAAGATTCTCAAACATGCCACATTGGGTTGAGATTTAGATTCTAGCCTTGAAAATAATTCTAGGCTTTGTGGTTCTCTCAGTATAGCAGGTCAGTGTGCCTCGTGCTGCCAGTGACAAGGAGCCATCAGATGGCAAATCCCACAGATAGGGTCTTCCACAGTGACTCTGAATAGGAGTCAGGGCTGGAGTCAGCTAAGACTGAAACTCATAGACACTAGCTGCCTATTTTCTTTCAAGAGTTTTGGGTCTTTTACCTTACCCCAGGCTTCTGGATCCCACTGAGAATTATTCTTTGTGCCCAGTAAAATTCCCTCTGGAGAGGTGGAGCTGGGTGATGCACTCAAATAAGATCCCGCCTAACCAAGACCATTGGCTTGTCAAGTAGTGTCCAACTTTTTTTGAGCATTTGTCTCTTACCTATTCTGCTTCAGTTTTCCTGTCTGTTAAAACACATGACAGATTTTAAGCCTCACAAAGCCAAACCTTTGTTAAGGTTTTTAGGGTCCCCCCATGGGAGTTGAGGGAATGATCCTTTACATTTATGATTAGGAGAATAAGGACTGCCCTGTGGCCAAGATCACTCAGGCTTGGCTTTGGTTAGCTCTACCATTGTTTACTGCAACACTCACTCTCACTTCCTCCTTTCCTTCCTTCCTTCTGATGAGTTCTGGGCTTCTTACTCCAGGCACATACATATGCTCACAAGTATATAAAACACAAATAGAGCTAGCTTCTTTCAAAAGCAATGGCATTTCGAGAAATAAATATAAATATATTCCTCTGGGATTGTTACTGTAAGTGCTGCCAAAACTCATCTTTGGTATGTATGTTTGGAATATGTGTGCTATTGGCTGTAAATTGTCTTTTATTATTCCATGGCACCTTGTCCAGGGACACACTATAAAACAAGATGTAGCATCTTCATGTGCTAGCCTGATAAAATTTATATGAAGTATAATAGAAAACAGAAGTTGTTCTGAGCTGTTTTCAAGTTCAATAAATAACTGTAATACTCGGATAAAGATGTTCTTTATTAGGTCACATGGGCCCTAATATATAAGTTATAAGTTACCGATTTAGGGTGGCTTTTGCAATTACAAGTTTCCAGTTGGATTGTTAATCATTGTGAACAGAAATATTTCTAAACCCTCCTGTGTACCTCTTGCTCATTATCTAGTTGTCTAGAGGGCTTTTGATTCTGATTCAGTGCAGTCAAGTGACAAGGGGGTGGGTGGTCTCCACTCAGGCCCCTGTCAGGCATCTAGTGATGACAAGAATCCATTTCCAGTAGCCAATTTAACAACCAAAGACCATCCTTCATGGAAAAGTTTGTTATGGAGATGCTGTGGGGAATGGGAGACTATAACCTATCCTAGCCCCAACCCCACGGAACGCAATGGAGAAAGTGATGACTCAATCACATTTTCTTGAGTAAAGACTCAGTCTATACCTTGCATCCCCCTCCCTCCTTCAATCCTTCCATCCCTCTCTCTCCCCACTACATGGAGTATAAATGCAGAGGCTTTGAGCTCCTAAAATATTTTTTTAGATTAACATGAGATTAAATATATACTTCCAATATGGATTTTACCAAGAGTACTACTGAAAATTATCCCTGCCTCCTTGCTTTTCTCCAGTAAGGGAAAAAGTTAAGGGCTTGTCTATCTACTTCCCTACTTTTGGCACATATTTTTCATCTTCCTAATAACACATCTACCCACTTCCCATCCACATGCCCAATGGTAAGACCTACTATATCTTCAAATCGTATCTGGAGCTATGTTATTAATATTTCATAGAAAACTACAGCCCTATTCTAGCAAACCCAGCGCTCATTAAAAGTTACCGAAAGTTTCACATTCCTACTACATTGCAGACCATTTCCCCCATCTTCACTGAAGAGAATGAAACTAAGAAATTTCATTTGGCAGCCAAAGAAGTAAGGGTCTGTGTGTGAGCTAGGCTGCTGAGTGTAAACGCAGAGGCTCCCCCACTACAGCCCTTGGTTTAAATTTATCCTATGTTGGAGCATTTCAAAATAGGTGAGTGATGCTGAGGGTGGTTTCCCACCATATTTACAGAGTAAATACCAAATCCAGAGAGTCTCCTGTTTAACTCCTAGAAGAGTCAAATTACTTCCTGCTCTCTGTGTTTGTTTCTAGCCGCCCCCCGCCCCAATGTTCCGATGTGGCATTGGAAAATAAATGACTGGCTATAATGTTGACATACATTGAGTTCTTATGTGGCTCATTTTTTATCAGGCTAGGAGGAATACCTGTGGGAGTTGTTGCCGTAGAAACCCGAACAGTAGAACTAAGTATCCCAGCTGATCCTGCAAACCTGGATTCTGAAGCCAAGGTAGGTCACCTCGAGTACACTGTGCGCCTGTGCTTAGAGCTTGTTTCCCTTCCTCAGTGCCTGCGGATGTATCAGGAGGATTACAAACCATCAGTTTTAGAGGGAAGGGCACCAGCAGCCTGGAATGATTTCAGCCATCATGTACTCACTGTGAAGATGACTAGATGGACTATAAGCTAAATTTTGCCAGAAATTAAATAGGTCTTTACAGTGGTCTTGTCAATGCTAGAAAGCAGTCTACTTTTGCGGGGGGAGGTGTCTTATAGAAAGGCAGCTGAGATAATGCTGAGGGCTGTTTGGTCCCCTATTCTCTGAGCGTGCACATGGAAAAGCTACAGCTAGAATTAAGAATGAAGTCTGCCCTGATGCCAAGTGTGAACACCACAGTCCATTTTTTCTACGAGGGTAGATTCGTTTTCACATCCTGACACCATGCAGAGGTCAGGGTGGAGGCTACTGAGCAGTGTCACGTCAAGGGCCTGTTGATTAATCACAGTGCAGAAAAAGCTGCACTAAACCCAGCAGTGAAAGGACTTAGAGACTGTACACTCGACCAGCTTTGAGGAGCTGTGTAATGGAGCCATTTAAAGTTGCCTTTGAGAAGCCTAGAACGAGGTTCTTAGGTCTTTATTTTTCCATAAGAAGCAGTTATGTTTCCTTATTTTAACTAAACAGTTGTGGTGTAATCAGGACTTTAAAAGAAGAGTATTTAACAAGGTCAGAGATCCAGATCTCCTGTCTTCTTTTTTATTCCAAAGATCATCTTGATGAACAACAGTTTTTGTTTCTTAGTTTGATTTTGAGTTTTTAATCAGAAGAATCTTATTTAGCTTAAAGAGATTTTCCCTCAGACCATGTCATTAATAATGTCTACCTCTTTAACTTTCCCAATAGATAATCCAGCAGGCTGGACAGGTTTGGTTCCCAGACTCTGCGTTTAAGACCTACCAAGCTATCAAGGACTTCAACCGGGAAGGGCTACCTCTGATGGTCTTTGCCAACTGGAGAGGCTTCTCTGGTGGGATGAAAGGTGACTTGCCTGGCTGGGGGCTACAGGGCATCACTGATGACAGGGCACCCTGTGGTGAAGAAAGAGGGTTTAGATTTGGCAGAGCCCATGGGTGTCATCAGGCTGGGCTTTTGGGGGATTATGCCCCTTTTAGCTATCTTCTGAGTTCCAGTGGAATGGAAAAATATAATATGTTTCATATTTCTACACAAAATTTCCTAATAATCTACTAGTGTTATCTAGGTGAGCTACTCTTGTGGGTTTAGGGGCTGGTCTTGGGGAAATGAGATTGTGCTTATCTCTGTCCCCCTTTTCTGATCATATTTTTTTCTGATGTTACTCCTAATCTTCTACAGTGACCAAGACAGATACCAAAATTAACATTTACTAGAAGAAAATGAACAAATTTTGTACCAGAAGCTGTTCTTTGTGGCAGTTTGTGATATATTTTTTTTTTATTATCCAGTAACAGCCCTGGGCCTGTGGCTCCAGCATACTCGTATTAGACATTGTTAATACAGGCTTGACTCTGTGGTCTGGGAGTTGCTTAGTGATTAGGCAACCAGTACCACCCTTACTGAGAATCATCCGCATGCAGAGTTACTATGGCTAGTGCAAGGAGAGCCCAAGGAAACAGACTGGGTACCTATGGTAGTGAAGCTCTACATGCCTGGAAGGTGTGAGAATATACTGATAAGCGTAAACTTCATTCATCTGGGGAGACCTCAGGATTCTGAAGAAGTAGCATGAGGTAGGGGAACAGAAAGGGAGAAGCTGATACTCTTGGAATAAATAAAGTGATTAGAGAATACTATGGACATAAAGAATGTGAAACAGTGAATTCTCAGTAGGGTACCTAGAACTAGCTTAGGGCAGAAGCACCCCTCACCTCTGAGGGAGGAAACTTTGGGCAAGCTACCCTTTTACAGATGGTCAGTGAGAGGTATTTAAAATAATTGGTGAATAATTTTCCCTTACCTAACTAGGAAGAGTCCTGTATAGCCAGGCCTCCCTGGAAAAAATGTAGAGTAGGTCAATTTTTTGTTTTCTTAGTTAAAACGTTCTACTTTAGGCTCCATGCCTATAACTCAGTGGCTTGGGTGCCCACCACATAAACCAGAGCTGGCGGGTTCAAACCCGGCCCGGGCCTGCCAAACAACGACAACCACAACCAAAAAATATCTGGGTGCTGTGGTGGGCACTTGTAGTCCCAGCTACTTGGGAGGCCGAGGCAAGAGAATTGCTTAAGCCCAAGAGTTTGAGGTTGCTGTGAGCTGTGACGGCACTCTACTGAAGGCAACATAGTAAGACTGTCTCAAAAAAAAAAAAAAAAGAAAGAAAGAAAAGTGCTACCATGCCTATATTGGATGAACTACTACATTTTACACTTTTCTTGGGGGAAACTTATACTATACATCCTCATTAATGTTTGTATACTTTTTTAGACGATCACAATGAACTTTTTTGTACTAAGATAATGAATCAGTGGAAATGTCATGAGAAAATCAGAGTATAGGTTAAACACAGTCTTACCCATTTTTTTATTGAGTTCCACTTGTAGGGAACTATGTTGGCCACCTCAGGAGAAACCAAAAAAGGAGCAGAAATAGACATTGTCTCAAGAAGACAAGAAAAATGTTTTGAGCAGACTGATAGAACCATAATGTATAAACAAAATGCCATGGTGTTCAAAATAGGATGATACATATCAAAGCTGTTACATATATACATATGAGGATCTCTCAGCATTTCATTTCACTTGGTCTCAGATTCTTTCACTATAATATTTATGTTAAGAGAATGCAATGCCATACTCCTTAGTTACCTCTCTGTTGTGGGGTTGCTGCGGAGATGGGGCAGGGGGTGGGGCGTTCATCACTGACAAGGCACCTTTCCTGATACCACCTAAGAGTGATTTATCCTGGCTCATTTATCCTTACTGGAGCTCAGTGTTCAAAAGTTTCCTAAGTGTCACTTCCAGGAAAAGCTTCAATCCTGCTACATAATTTGGCCCAGGCCCCCATTGGCTGCTATCTCTATAACAGTAAGAACAACAATTAAGATTTGTTGAGCTCTTTTCACCAGAAACTGTGCTAACCATTTATATGTATTATGTTATCTTACATAATTACCACAGGTACCTGTACGGGCTAGGTTATATTGTTATTCTCATTTTACATAAATTAAGGCTTAGGTTAAGTAAATTTCCCAGGATCATTCAGCTAGAAAGTGGCAGAACTGGGAGAGGAAGGTAGATCTCACTCCCTGTAGCAGAGTTGGGTGATTTTAGAGCCCAGGACCAGAGAGACATCCATCTCCTAAAATATCCCAAGAATGGAACATCGAGGCTCCTAAAAAAGTTGTTATCTACCTATTTCTCCTCTGCTTTGAGTGTCCTTGGTTATTATGAAAAGGAATTTTAAGACCTCACAGATGAGTTATTTTTTTAAATTGTGGCAAAATATACATGATATTTATTATTTTAACCAATTTTAAGTATACAGTTTAGCGGCATTAAATCCACTCACAGGGTTGTGTAGCTATCACTACTATCTATACCCAGAACTTTTTCATCATTCCAAACATAAACTCTCTGCCCGTTAAGCAGTAACTTCCCGTTCTCCCTCCCACCACCCTTGGTCAGAAATGAGTTGCTGGCCTGACATAGACCAGGACCAGTTCTGTCTTTTGAATTTTGGTGCTAAAGCATTCTTTTACATATCACATAAGACAAATAAGCTTTGGGAAAAATAGAGATGCCTATGGAAGTAGGAGGGGAAGGAACAGCACCTTTCACATTTACATACAGGTCAGAATGTTTCCTACATATTATCTCATGTAAGGGGACCTAAACTGAGAGCCTCTTGTCATTCTCCACATCCCTTGGGGAGATGTTTGCAGTTTTGGTTTCAATACTGGCTGGGGATTATGCAGGGAGGGAAAATAAACAATTATGCCATCCCTCAGTGCACACAAACACACAGCCAGGAGCCGACTGCACTGTGGGTAAAATGACTCCAAAATTGTGTGTAATGAGTAGGAAAAGATTAGAGACAGCTCTTGCTATGCTGAAAATTGACATTAGTGGAGGGAAAAAAAAAAAAACTCTTTACTAGTCGGCCTAGGAGGTCTAATTCAAGCAGTAAAAATATAAATAAATAAATAAAAGCATGTCAAGATGGTATTGGTGCTTTTTTTCCAATGAGCTCTATCTGGCCGGAAGGCTATTCAGCATAATGCAAAATTAAATTATAAAAACTGGCTGAATATTTAGATGGAAGAGCCATTTGGAAGCAGTTTATTTAGACGAACCGGCAATGACCCACAACAGGGAGACATCAAGCGTGAAATTTACTAGAAATTAGCACCAGGGTCCCAGCCTCAGCATGAATAGCTTGATAGGATGCAAATCCCAGTGATATCAAGCTGCCTCACTGCTGCTGCCACAGGGTCACTCTCAGTGGGCTTTTCATGTTATACTTATTATTTTTTCCTGGGACAGGTTATAAATAACAATAAAAAAAACATTTATTGAAAACTTTAACTGGAATGAAAGTCTATTTTAAAGTCTCTGATTACTCGGATGTTGCAATACAGTGTCAGCTGGCAGTAATGAACTCATAAGAGGAATTGTGTATATGCAGTTTGTGTATTCCTAATGTTTACCTTCAGCTTCTAACAAATAATCTTGCCCAAGCCAATAAGATCTCTGTCAGTTTTGAGAGAGTGGGGCACCATGGAAACACTGCCACACTGCACCCTTGTTCGGTACATGTGGCTGCTATGGTTTATCCATGTTGTGTAGCAATGAAGGCCCAAGGCAGGGTTGGTACCTGGGTGCTGAGAACATGCTGCAAAGGCCATGTGTGATGCGCTTTGCCCAGAATGCTAGAAAACCCCAAGCTCCCACCTCTTCTGTGAAGAACCTATCAGTATTTTCCATTCCCAGTTGCATTTCTCAGGGCCTGAGGATTGACAGTCAGCATATGCAAAACTTTAAAATTCCCTAGACTGATTTCTAGCCTAAACCCTTGGGGATCCCTCCTCCCCTGCTGTTCTTGGCTATGCTTTTGCTCTCTCTCTTAAATATGAAGGGATTTCAGACAATTGTGTGTCAGACTATTGCCAAGCGTTTCAACCTGCCTTTCAAAACATGTGGCTTGGACACCTGCGATTCAGCGCCAACATGTTGAGGGCAGAGTTTATTTGCGTGTTCGTTTATATTTTATTAGCCTGCTTTTTGGGTGTTTTGATGGTTGGGTTGGGGGTCTATTGGTAGTCTAGGTTGAACAGAGGCGTTATTTTGTTCCCAAGTATGTCATCCCTAATGAAGCCTGATGCCCTTTTTTTTTCTCACAGTCTTGGGCCTAAAGATATCTGTTTGGCTATCACATACGCTAATAGTGTCATCAGTACAATTTTCTGACATTTCTGAACATAGAGGAAATTCAGGCAACATTGAGGAATATTCAGTCATTTATTCAAGTCTCTTCTCTGGTATTTATTTTGCTCTGCTATTTGATTGGATGGTAGAAAGCAGACTGCCTCAGCTTCAAGCTCTCTTTCCTGGCAATAAGAACGATGAGTTAAGAGAGAGATGATAGAACTTGTACTTTAAAGTCAGAAAGAGCTGGACTTGAGTCTTGTCTCTGCCATGTACTTTATTTAAATAAGCCTCAGTTTACTTACCTGTAACTTAGATATATGAATGAGATGACACTCTGATGATAAAGTGATTAATATGTGCGTGTATATGTAATCACATTCTCCGGTACATAGTAAACTAGCCCTAATGATGAAGAGAAACCAAAGCCCATTTCCCAAAGGTAAAAAAATGCACACACACTCGTTGTCATTCCAAACTATTTGAATATACCACGAAATCAAGGGCTTTTTAAAATTAAATGGAATGAAAATACATTACAAGCAAAGTCTCCCCCTTCTTTCTGGCAGCTGGATCTGTTAATCATAAATACCACACAGGTAGATTTTGATGTAGCTATGTCTTTAACAAAAAAGAAGTGAGTAAAAAGGCTGGAAACTTTATCTTCACTTACCTCTACCTTTTTTTTTTTTTTCTTTTTAAGGTAGAATGACTTTTTGTGCTGTCTTTCATTGTTTTATTTTCTCCTTTTATTGATGTTTTCCATTTCTTCTCTAAGCATGATACCGTTGAGGACCACTCTTCTCAGTTACTTGTTCTGAGACTGTACTCTTGGCAACACTGAAAAATGTACTGCTAATTACACAATTATTTTATTATGTAGCACTGGTTGAAATATCCACTAAAGAATTAATTTAGTTAAAATAATTTGAACTGAGCAATTATTTTCATAACCACAGAATTAGCGTAAAGCGCTTAAAGTCCTTTATTCTCTGCTCTTCATACAGCAGTTGTGTAATTAGCAGTAAATTTTTTTGGTCTTTGCTTTCCTCCCAAAGGAATAAATGTCTTTGCCCTGATCGTATATACAGAGTGTATAACCATACACATTCCACTTAGAGTAGGGAGTTTTTCCTTGGGCAGCTTGGAATTTCTGAAGTCTTCACAGATAAGCTAGTTGGGGCAATGGAGGCTGTGCTTTGCGGTGAAGTGCTCACTGATGGTTGTATACAGAGCCATTTTTACTTTGGAGAAGGTGGCAGTTTAATTTGCCAAGAACTACAATGAAAGCAATTTCTATTTGGTTTGCTCTTAACTTTCTGAAAAATGCTTCTTTGCCTTGGATTTCCAGAATTGATTTATTCCAAATTGAGATCCTCTTTTTGATAAGAAAGTTCGAACTCAGTTGAACCTGTTATTTGGCGTTTAAAAAGGATCCATTGTGGCTCCACTGAAGTACTCATTAAACATCTGGACTCATAAACCTAAAACTTTAGCAATGTTTAGATTTCAGTGAGCTGAGAAATGGGAAGAAGTCCATGAAAACTTGGGGAAGAAATAACTGATCCAGCTTACCAAGGACTCACTTTATTTACACACCAGGATCCTTTTGCTCAGGCTGTTCTTGGTCTGGTGGAGATTATAGAGAATGATTTTGTGTGATATTTCCTTCATTTTAAAAATTTTTCTCTCATTGATACCTTATAAAAAATGAAACTATTAAAAAATTAATTTGTTTCTCTTTCTCTTTCTATTCCTTCCAAAGTATGAATATGCACATGTATTCATTCATTCAGCAAATATTTATTGAGCACCAGCTATGTTCAGACAATGGGAATACAAAGATGAAAGATATTTTTGAAGATAAAATTTAGGAAGGATCCATTCTATTAGCTGCACATTCTAAGAGCCCATATTTAGCGTGGAGAGCTAAGTATGACAGGAACTGAAAATTAGAATAGTTCCTTCCTTCAAAAAACTTAATGTGTGGGAGAGGTCACATATTGATATGAGAAATACTCAATGTTTGCAGAAGCAAAGTATGAATTAATGCCGCGAAACCTGAGTATAGAAGTTCAGGAAGGATGTAAAGTGGAAATGCAGTCTGGAAGCCTTACACACTGTATCTTGTGGAAGTACATTTCTCTCTTGCTATTCTGTGCTTTTGAAAATTCTCTGGAGTCTTGAGTGGGGTACAGGTGGAGATTCCAATCTCTTTGGTCATCAAGGTGGCCAGACAGGACCTCTAGCCATGAGCAGCCTCCCCATAGAGGCATAGTATGCCATATAGAGGTTATTTTCTGTGTGTGCATGATGTGAACCATGTTTGGAAGCACTGCTTTAAAAAAAAAATTTTTTTATGTTTTCTAATTTGTCTTATTCTCCATAGACATGTATGACCAAGTGCTGAAGTTTGGTGCTTACATCGTGGATGGCTTGAGGGAGTGCTCCCAGCCTGTGATGGTTTACATCCCACCCCAGGCCGAGCTGCGGGGTGGCTCCTGGGTTGTGATTGACTCCACTATCAATCCCCGGCACATGGAGATGTATGCTGACCGAGAAAGCAGGTAGTGTGCCTACCATGTATTCACTCACTGCCTGTAGGGACCCTCCAGCTGTTGGCTTCCTCCTGGAGACCATTATAACCAAGAGAACTTTATTTGAATCTGCCTATTCCCAAAGGACTCCAAGATCAGAAGAATATGCTTGCATGGAGGGAAACCAGGCTATAGTCAGGCTTTCTGGGTATAATCTCCCATCTGATATTCTTTTACCAAGAAGTCCTCTCTTCCGGGCACCCTACACTGAGACTCTTGCCTCTTATTTGTTGTTCAGACATGCCTATTCACTATTTCTTTCTTAGGTGTGTGATAGAGAGAGCTTAAAGTGAATTTAAGTGGAAAGACTGAATTGTCACTGGAGGTTAAAGTTTTTAACCCAGTTCTGCCACTGACTAGCAAGAAACATGGAGTAGTCCTTACTCTCCCTGGGCTGTGGGGTATCTGTAGAATAAACTAGATGGTCACTAAGGTGCACCACAGCACCTGCATTGCAAATCCCTATGTCAGTCATTTTATTGAAACACTCACTTCCCCCCAACCCCCAAATTTAGCCTTCTACGTCACAAACTGCATAGGAGAGTATCACTAGGCTAGCAGTCTATACTCAAATGGCTATTATATTTTTTAAGCCCTAAGCTGGGCCTGGATCTGATATCAGATCATAATTAATTCCTCTTCAGCCTTTGGAACCAGGCTGCTGGTTTCAAATCCAGCTCTGCTACTTGCTACATTTGGGCAAGTCTCTTTAACTTCCTGTGCCTTAGTTTTCGTATCTGTAAAATGGGGGCCATAATAACAGAACCTTACCTCATAGTAGATGTCGACTGGACATAGGGTTGTTGTGGTTTTATATGTAAGTACTGAGAACAGTGCCATGGACATAGTAAACATTAACTGTAATTTTCTTTTTAATAGAAAAGTGTCTGTTTTCTTAGAGCAAAGTTTCTGGTGCTAGAACATCATTAGTATGCACTTGAGTAACCCTGAGACCTTGCTCACTTCCATAGCAGTGGGCAGAATGTTTTACCTCCTATGTGGTACAGACTGTCAGCATCCGCCTCTCATTATACAGCCTGAGTCCTGGAGTTTCCTTGCCACTGTGCCTACAGTATCTTTTTTTTTTTCCCTAGAAAATAATGTGATTCCTATTACCCTTATCAGTTATAGGTGGTGGAATCTGTATTCTTCTCCCTTTGAGATGGAAGTTGACTGGTGTGGTAATGAGAATTATTTTAATTGCTTTTTGCCAGGCCTTTCTCAGACCTCGCTTAGATACTTCTCTGGTGCCTGCTTTTCTCCCTGGGGTGATTTTTATGAACCATGGGTGGGCAAAACCATAATGAAGCTATTTCCTGGTCCACAAATTATAACTGGCCTCATTCTGTTGTCTCCTTCCTTTAAAGTGCCTCTATTTCTTTTTTGTTTTCTTTCTTTCTGATCCAGGGGATCAGTTCTGGAACCAGAAGGGACAGTAGAAATCAAATTCCGCAGAAAGGATCTAGTGAAAACCATGCGTCGGGTGGACCCAGTCTACATCCGCTTGGCTGAGCGATTGGGTATGTCTGCGTGTTCCCCTGGCAAATCAATGAGCCATTCAACTGATTTGTAATGAGTGCATTCATAGGCCAGGGGAGGAGGCACTGAAGCATTTGATCAAATTCATGATAATCTTTATTTACTGTCCTCTGTATGGTAAGAACCCTGGTAGAATGAAATAATGTGTGTAATAGTAGGGAAAGTGGGCCCTAAAAAAATCAAAAGTTACCTGATTTTTTTCCTGATATTTCCTTATAGTACAAATAGCCTGTCTTTCTAGATGTCCTTGTAGAGAATGATTAGCTGGAGTTGCTATTGGGGACCTGGCTAATCAGACAGAGAGTATGCTAGACTTAAATATATCCTGCTTCTGCCTGCATCTCTAGGCAGCCTGCCTCATTCCTAAGGCATGTGAGAGTCAGTGTCATGGGATAGGAAAGCTGGAGTCCTTACCCAGGCAATGTTCTGGGTCATCCTGAGCTAGAGAAATGGAAGTAAAGATTGCGCACTGTGTGCTTTCAAACAGTGGCTGCGGCAGCAATAGCCCTGGGAGCATTCGCGCTTGATGCTTCCAGCCATTACTCTGTTGCTCATTTATTTTCAGAGCTTTTGGAAGGCACTCGCGACATGAACACAGGACTAAACTGTGGGAGCCCTGTATTGAGTCCAGAGTGTGAATGAGTTGCAGCTTCTTTTAAAACACTGATTTTCTGCTCAGGTCTCCCATTGAGCTCCTTGCTATGTTAGTAAAGATAATTGCTCGATGTTTTTTTGTTGGTTAGTTGGTTTTGCTTTTGTTTGTCTAAAGGAAACAATTTTTTTTTTTTTTTTTTTTGAGAAAGAGTCTTACTCTGTCGCCCTAGGTTGAGTACTCACAGCAACCTCACACTCTTGGAATCGAGTGATCATCCTGCCTCAGCCCCCCAAGTAGCTGGGACTATAGGCATGCGCCACCACACCTGGCTAGTTTTTCTATTTTGGGTAGAAACAGGGTCTTACTTTTACCCAGGCTAGTCTTGAACTTCTGAGTTTAGGTGATCCACCCATCTTGGCCTCCCAGAGTGCTAGGATTACACGCGTGAGCCACTTTGCCAGGCCAAGAGATTGTCTTTAAAAGATAGTGAAACTCAGTGAATGGAAGGAGTAAAAAAGAGAGGTCCTAGTTCATTTATGTTCTAAGTAGTGATTTAATTAATAAAGTACCATTTGTGGATGCTATCTCCTCACCGTCTAGTGACAGAAAAAACTTGAGTGTTTACCTTCATTGTGGAGACCTTCATCCAGGTGACTGAAACCCAGAGTCAGGTTGCTTGCCAAACACAGTGATTTGGGTTACAGTAAACCCTGTTTGTGTCCATTGTTTGCCGTTGGGCAGCAGCCACCAATAACTCTAACTTACCGCAGCCTGATCCTTTTATGCATACACACAACAAGAAATTGGCAAAGTGGTTTCTAAAATGTATTGCCACCCAGAATTATTGAGGTGTTGTTTTTTCTCTTTCTTTTCCAAACAGGATAATTACTTCTGACCTACCTCATACACTTTAATTAAAGTAACTGCAGCTCAAGAGCAAGTTACTTACAACTGTACATAGAGAGAGCTTTAAAAGCTTCAGCCACTGATAAGCATCTCAGTTAGATGGCTCATAATTGCTCCCAGCATCCAGCGATCGTTGTTGCTGTTTTTACCACTAATTTTGTACACAGGCAGCAACACTGCAATTGTAGGACACAGTGAATTGCATAATTTTCTTTTGGCTTCCTTTTTTTCTTTTTTCCTTTCATTCTTTTTACATTACTTTTTTTATTTTTATTTTTTCTTTTTTTCTCTCCTTTTTTGCTGGTTTTCTTTCTGGCCAATTTAAAATTTGTCAAAGTCGGTCTTCTTCTGGATCACTGCCCTTTGATATTTCGCGCACTCCATTTGCCACAAACAAGCCGCAGGGCCGCAGTTCATGCTGACTCTAGCAGAAGCAGAGAGAGCTCCATTTATCTTACACTGCCTGCTGAATTCCTACTCATTAACTGGGGGTTCACTGCCTCTTTTTAACCCCCCGATGGCTGTTATCATCTCTTCAGAGTAACTGAGTGGTAGGAAGAAGGATCCTCTCCACATCTGTTTGTAGAACTGGACGACGAGGGGTGTGGGGCTGAAGCTTCTTTCTCTTCAAGGAAAGTGATATGGCTCCTACCTTCACCCAGTACCTTTTAACTTTTAAAGCACAGAAAAGGGAAAGGGAGGAGATCCCCAAGTGATGGCCATTTAATCATTTGTCACAAATCATCTTATTATCAATTTCCTATCTACATTGAAGAAAACCACATTTATTTAACCTTGACCAAATTGGCGCTCAAGAAAGAACCCTTAGTCTGCTAAATGGGAAGCAGGCTCTGGTCCTAGGCAGCTTGGGAACATGAGCAGTGGATTTGGAATAACTATGTACAAGTCTTAGATAGGTTGCTTGCAGGTAAATTGTTCAACTTCTCCAAACGTTAGTGTGTTCAGTTAAAAAAAAAAAAAAAACACCCAGAAGTAGTCCTGCCTGTCAGGTGTTTGCAGTCTTCAGGGAGATCAGACACACCTAGACATACCTGTGACACAACAGATCGGCCTGGATATGTGGTGCATGCTATGAACCCAGTTCCTCTGGGGTTCACGGTGATCTTACCTCCTTTCACAATGCCTAGCATCAAGGACTGCCAAAATCCTTTTCACAAAGTCAGTGAAAATGACCCCTTTTTCCAGATTAGGAAATTGAAGCAAAAAAGAAGGGTTAAATGAATCATCCAAGATACAAAATAAATAAATGTACATCAGACCCCAGAATGGAAAACTTGTTCCCTACTTTCTACTTTTCTCCAGGATTTCCTCTGATTTTTTACTGTAGCTGAATACTGAGCCTGATCTAAATTAAACAAGGATTCTTTCCCTTTGTAATCTAAAGCCAATTCCACTGAGAAAATCTGATTTAGGAGAAAGCCTGGAGGAGTGGAAGCTATCTTGTGTTCCTGATCTCGTCCCAAATCGGCCTCTCTACTGGGGAGTGTGCTCACAGAGCTCTTAGACAAACCAGTGCACAACTGAATGGCTGTGTTCAAAAACATAATTACTGTTCATTCTCTCAGGATAATGAATAATACTTAATTTCTGAACAAATCATTCTATCTCGTCTGGAATTTTTATTTTAAAAAAGTGACCTTTTGTCATTTTATATGGTTAGTTGGGATAGGAAGGTGATGAATTACCTTTTCCCGTCATCCCGAATTGCCAGTTTACAGGTTTGTGTTTATAATAGAAACTCTGAAAATAGTGCATATGTTGATTCTTGATTGAGGTGAAGGGAAGAATTATACAAGAAAGAAAAGCCAGACGAAGCTTGCATGCCAGTCTTGCATTGCTGAACTGGTTCTGACCCCAGAGTCTCAGAACTGGGGCTTGGTGGAGTTCTTGAGGGGAGAATTATGTCCTCCACTTTGGGTGCTGTATGGAAATTAAATTCCTTCTCTGGAAGTAGAACTGCAGCCCTCGCAGGCCTTTTTATATCTCTCTGACATTCTCCTGCCTCACTGAGCCAGCAGCAGGGAGAGTGGCTGTGGAGCGGGACGGCCTGTCTTGCCTGGCCTCTTGATCCTGAGGTCCTCTCCTGGATCCTTACTCTTCTCTTGTGTTCAGAGAGGAATGACAAATCAATTTAGATGGAGAAAGAACTGTCCAGCCCTATGAATCAACTGTAAGTTCCCCCACTGTCCCTCCCTCTCAGTACAAAGAGCACCTGGGCAAAGGAACCAGTTAGGGGAACTTACTCTCAGTTGTGGTCCCATGCAGGCTGCTAGGCAGCAAAGTGGCTGTACCCACATGGAGCATGTCCTGACCACAGGAGCATGGTTGCTGGCCCTTCCAGACCTGCCCAGCATCCTCCATGCCTTCTGCCCAGAGTGCTCCAGGTATAGGTGGAGTACTGTGGTGGGGAAGGATATATTAGTTTGCAAAATTCTTTAGGTTCTTCCTCCCACCTTTAGGTTAAGGGATTCGAGAGTGTTAAGCTGCTTTTCTGGCAGCAGTGATCAAAATATCTGAGCTGTGTTTTCCCATTTCCTGTGTCCATCTGCAAGATGAAGTAAACTGAAAAGAGCCAGTTGCTTGTTTGAGACAGAAAGTGGTGTCCTTGCCTGGAAAGTTGAGAGTAGTAGGAAAGAAAGCAGTTCCAATACTCATGCCTAGGAAGTGGCCTCTCAACCTCTTACCTGTTGTACAAAGAGCATCCTCACTGGCACTGTGGCTACTGTGTCCTCTGTGGTAGGAGGCTGATGAGAAACAACATGAGGATTTCTACCATGAAGGTTGATAAAGGATTGTGTGAAAACCTACCTCCTCATTCCAATTCAGAAGCCATCTGGCTTGATGCGACTTAGTGCAATAGTGGCAGCATTTTCTGGGAGGGAGGAGGGGTCATTTTAGTCTGATCCATTAATCTGATTATATTTATAAAAACACCTGGGCTTGTCTCCTCTGAGGAAACAGTGATTCACAGTCCTGTAAGGCCAGAGTGACCTGGCAGGCATTTTGTTAGAGAAAACTGTCATCAGAGTATGTCTGAGACACCCTCTTACCCCCATGGTCTCAACTGACCAAGGCCCCTGTATCCTGACCTGCCAGATTTAGGGAGAGAAAATTAGGAAAGGAAAATAGAGACTGCAGAGGCACATCTTGATCAGAAGTTAGAGAATTCTGTGATGTTTCCTGACTCTCTTACATGGATGTGTTTGCATGGGATCCTAGGCATAGGGCTGAAGGGGGAGGAATACATTTTTTTATTCCTATTTGGAAATTTCTGAGTTTGCAATAATGACTTTAAAAAATATGAACAGCACAGCCCTAACACTATTGCAAGGAACTCTAGGGTTAAACATCCCCTGAGAGGATTGCTGTTAAAATCAATATGCAAATGCACTTGTACTTAGATAGGTATGGCCCCCTTTGAAGGAAAGCAGATATATGAAAATGGGATTTTAAAAAAACTAGATACATTGGGAGAAATTATTCCCATTACAAAAGGATTATTTGCTTTACCAAAGGATTCACTGCAGGGTTCCTTATAAAATAGCTCCCTTAAGGCATTTAAAACAGGATCTGATTTACGCAGTTTTTCCAGAATGCTTTTGTGTAAAGAAAGGCACACCTGTTATGGATATAGAAATAGTTTTGCAGAATTTTTTTTCATCCTATCTTACTATCTTTATAGAGAAATTTCTTTCAACATGGAAAATGTGATTACATAGATCTTTTAAACAGCTACTTATGTTTGTACTTCTGAATTTTAATAAGATTCCAGTCTTTTTTATGCTGATTTTTCAGTCTCAAGGTTGAAGTATGCAGGTATGTTTTAATATCTGAGATATTCAGGAGCTTTCTGGGGAGGGTGGTCTAGTTCTTATCTCTAGCATCATAAGTAGCAAACCAATCAAAGCAAATTGCTTTCTTAAGAAGAGGAAGATGTACCCATAGAAGTTAAAATTGGGTTTAAATTTACGTAGGCTTCTTAGTATAACTTTAAAAAGTTAAGAATAATTTTAGGAAACACTTTAATATCACATTCTTTTAGAAAATCTTTCTCCTACTTGCCAGATTAGAATTGATTATTGTTATATAAACAAGAAACTGAGCTTAGAAAAGGAAGGTGATTTTTGCAAGGTCACTTTAGTGCCCTTGGGTATGCAGAGAAGTTTTAGTCCACCAGTCTGGTTTTTATTCCAACTTTGAAGGTCTCCCCTCCACCACATCCTGCTTCTAGAGTATGGTCTGCTCACGTATAGCTGGGCTAGGAGAAAATCTCCTCCTGCAGGGACCAGCCATTTCCATTGGGAGTTTCTCCGCAGCTTTGACCCCACAGAGGAGAGATGTGGCTTAGTGAGTGTATCGTTACTCCAGGGAACCCCGATGGGCTGCTGTGCTGTTGGTATCTATGGGGGAATTTAGAAGGTTTTAAGGAACATGAAATCTTAAACTGGCCAGGGGTGGGGAACCTGCAGCCTCAAAGCCATGTGTGGGCTTCCAGATTCCCAAGTGTGGTTCCTCAGCTGAATTCAAATTTTGTAGAACAAATCCTTTTAAGAAAGGGATTTATGGCTCGGCGCCTGTGGCTCAATCGGCTAAGGCGCCAGCCACATACACCTAAGGTGGCGGGTTCGAATCCCCAGCCCGGACCTGCCAAACAACAATGATGGCTGCAACCAAAAAATGGCCGGGCGTTGTGGCGGGCGCCTG
>CAUYQV010172728.1:0-50123 GCA_963574575.1 Galagoides demidoff | reverse complement strand
TACAAGTGAATCTCTCTAAGATTAGAATGAGAACGTTTTAAAACAATAACTGAGAAAATGACATGAAGGCTGTGTTGATCAGTTTGATGGAAGTATTTCGGATTGCATGTGAAAACCCCACACTGTACCCCAGAAGTGCATAATGTACATAGTTACCATTCAATAAAAAAAAAAAAACCACTTGGTCATGGTGTATAATTTGATGTGAAGCTGGATTCTGTTTGCTAGGATCTTATTGAATATTTTTGCATCAATATTTATCAGAGATATTGGTCTATAATTTTCTTTTCTTGTTGGATCTTTTCTTGGTTTGGGGATTAGGGTGATATTTGCTTTGTAGAATGTGTTGGAAAGTATTCCCTCTTTTTCTATGTTTTGGAAAAGGTTAAGTAATACAGGTACTAGTTCCTCTTTGAAGGTTTTATAGAATTCTGATGTGAAGCCATCTGGTCCTGGACTTTTCTTTTTGGGGAGATTTTGTATAGTTGATGCTATTTCAGAACTTGATATAGGCCTGTTGATCATTTCTACTTCTTTCTGGCTAAGTCTAGGAAGGTGGTGTGCTTCCAGCTATTGGTCTATTTCCTTCAGATAGAATAGAGTTTATGAGAATAGAGTTTTTTGTAATATTCATTAAGGATTTTTTGAATTTCTGAGGAGTCTGTCGTTATTTGGCATTTATCTTTTCTGATTGATGAAATTAGGGATTTTACTCTTCTGCTTCTGGTTAGGTTAGCCAAAGGTTTACCTATTTTATTGACCTTTCTAAAAAAACAACTTTTTGATTGATCTGTTGTATGATTCTTTTGTTTTCAATTTCATTTACTTCTGCTCTAATTTTAGGTATTTCTTTTCTTCTGCTGGGTTTAAGTTTGGAAAGTTCTTCCTTTTCCTGTTGCTTGAGGTGTCCCATTAAGTTGTTGACTTCCTCTCTTTCTGTTCTCTTGAAGAAGGCTTTCAATGCTATAAATTTCCTTCTTAGGGCTGCCTTTGCAGTATCCCAGATGCTCTGATAGTTCATGTCTTCATTATTGTTTGGCTCCATATATTTGGTAATTTCCTTTTTAATCTCATCTATGACCCAGCTATCATTCAGCATGAAGTTATTTAGTTTCCATGTATTTTTATGCATATGCAGATTTCTGTTGTTACTGATTTCAACTTTTATTCCATGATGGTCTGAGGAAATACAGGGAATGATTACTATTCTTTTAAATTTGCTGAGGTTAGACTTGTGACCTAAATGTGATTAATTTTGGAGGATGTTCCATGGCTGATGAGAAGAATATGTATTCACTTTGTTAGGATGAAATGTTCTGTAGATGTCTGTTAGATGCAAATGTTGAATGGTTAAGTTTAAGTCTAAAATTTCTTTGCTAAGCTTCTTTTTGGAGGATCTATCCAACATTGCCAAAGGAGTGTTAAAATCTCCGACAATGGCAGCGCCTGTGGCTCGATCGGCTAAGGTGCCAGCCATGTACACCTAAGGTGGCAGTTCGAATCCCCAGCCCGGGCCCGCCAAACAACAATGATGGCTGCAACTGAAAAATGGCCGGGCATTGTGGCGGGCGCCTGTCGTCCTAGCTACTTGGGAGGCAGAGGCAGGAGATTCGCTTGAGCCCAGGAGTTGGAGGTTGCTATGAGCTGTGATGCCATGGCACTCTACCCAGTGGGATAGCTTGAGGTTCCGTCTCAAAAAAAAAAAATCTCCGACAATTATGGTGTGGGAGGAAATCAAGTTGCTCGTGTATGTTAGAGTCGCTCTTATAAATTGAGGCACATTCTGGTTGGGTGCATAAATATTGATAATTGAAATCTCATCATGTTGAGTGTTTCCCTCAACAAATATGAAGTGACCGTCCTTATCCTTCCTTACATGGGTTGGTTTAAAGCCTATTTTATCTGTGAATAAAATTGCCATCCCTGCTTTTTTCTGATTTCCATTTGCCTGAATTATAGATGACCATCCCTTTACCCTGAGTCTATGTTTATCTTTTAAGGTAAGGTGAGATTCTTGAATGTAGCAGATGTCTGTCCTGAGTTTTTGTATCCAGTCAGCCAACCTGTGCCTCTTTAAAGGCCCATTTATGCCATTCACATTAATTGAGAGTATTGATATGCCAGATAGTATTTTGAGTATTTAGTTTTTCGAAAGTCCAGTGAACATTTTTAATCTTTTTGCCACTGTGGAGGTTGGAATTTGATCAGAAGTTTCTGAGTGAGTTTAGTTTGGTGGTGCAAGATTGTGCTGTTCATTATGGAGGAAAGGTCTGAGGATGTCCTGGAGAGCTGCTTTAGTTATGGCAAATTTCTTCAATGTGTGAATGTCATTAAATTATTTAATTTCTCCATCATAGATGAAACTCAGTTTAGCTGGATAGAGGATCCTGGGTTGAAAGTTATTTTGTTTTAGGAGATTAAAAGTTGATGACCACCCTCTTTTGGCTTGAAGGGTTTCAGCAGAGAGATCTGCAGTCATTCTTATGTTCTTCCCTTTGTAGGTTATGGTTTTATTACGTCTTGCAGCTTGCAGAATTTTCTACTTCATATTAACTTTGGTGAAGCTAATTATAATGTGTCTATGACAATTTTTATTCGGGTTGAGTCATGTGGCATTGTGAAACTGTCTGCTATCTGGATTTCAGAATCTCTTGGCATGTCTGTAAATTTCTCTTTGATTATTTCATGAAGTAAACCTTCTGTATCCTTCAAAGCAACCTCATCACTTTCAGATATTCCTATAAGATGAATATTAGATCTCTTTGAATTATCACAGAGCTCTCTGAGGGAATGATCCGTTTTTGTTCTACACTTTTTTCCTCCTTAAGCATTTGGGAGCATTCAGAAGCTTTGTCTTCAATGTCAGAGATCCTTTATTCTGCCTGCCCCATTCTATTACTGAGGAATTCTACTGAATTTCTCAGATATTTGAGGACAGCAAGTTCTTGCCTCAATGTGTCAAAATCTTTGGTGATTTGAATTTGTTGAATTCTTGAGACATCTTTTGAATTACTCTTTGAAATTCTAATTTTACCCTTACCTCCATTCTGTTGATCTTGTTTGCTATCCAAGTTCTCAACTCGATTTCTGACATCTCATCCATTTGTTTATGAATGGGATCTTTTGTTGTGTCTGCCTTATTGTTCCTTAGGGGAGTTGATCTACCCTAATTATTCATGTTACCAAAGTTGTTCCCCTGATTCCACCTCATGATTGTTTTTCAACATTGGCTAGATGGGCAGGTAAGGTGAAATTGGATTGGGAGTTCCTGGAGTTGTGGTTAACAAGACCTTGGTCAAGGATCTGGGACTGATGACTGCAGCTTTTTTCTTATAGCTTTGCAAAGGACCCAAATTGTATTACAGTCTGAGGCTGAGGAAACTGCTTGGTTTGGTGGGGTTAGGTGGCTCTATCTTGTATTCAGCTGGTTCTTGTCCAATCCTAGGGAATCCATGACTCTGGTGATGTCTTAGCTGTGGAGAAACACAAGCAACTAAGATAGCCCACCCTCCATGGACAACAACTAGAAGAGGAAAATCAACCCTTCCCATCACCACACAACCAGGGTATCACCTGAGAGGGTCCGTGGGTGATTGGCCCAGGTCAGGAGTTATAAACCAATTGACCCAGTCAGTATGAACTCTCATGTGGGAGACTTTGAAAGGTCTCCAGCAACTAGAAGGAGGAGGTCTACTGGTGCTCAAATTTGGCTCTCTCTAGTACTCTGTGAAGTCAGAAAGGCCTGCCTGGTAACAGAGTTGGACCAGGGGGCTGAGTCTCAGTCACACTTTGCTCCTCTTTCATGCCCAGTCACTGTTGACCCCACAGGACTGAGGTCCTGCTTCCTCCAATAAGCAGATGTGCTGGGGTTTGAACCTGTCAGGGTCAAAGGAAGGTGAATGCCCCCACAGCACAGCTACTACTCTCTACTACCAGCTGGCTGGGGGAGCTGACACCTACCTTCCTTGAGTACTCAGTAGCCACTGGTGAGTATTCCACTTGGACTCAGTCTAATCCTGAGGTAACAAGTCAGCAAATGCTTTTCTCCCTCAGCCACCATTCCTTTGATCCAGCCACTCTGCAGCACTGGTATCCCTATAGAGTGAGTTCTGATTTCCTCTGGCAGTCCTCAGAGTTGGGGAGGTGTCTCTCTAAGATCAGACACTGGTGGAATTGCTCTATTGTTGCTGGATCTTTGTGGGAAGTGGCCCTGAGCAGCTCCCAGGCGACTGCCACAGGGAGTTCTGGCTGTAGGAGCAACTCTGGGAGTGTGGGGCACATAGATCCAGCAGCAGAGCGGGGGACACTGCACACAGTTTTGGCAGTTCATGGTGCCCATTGACTTTGGCAAGGAGAGCACTCAGCTCACGATTCTGGCCAGGTATGGGTGCAGATGGAGGCAGGGAGGGCTGGGGGTGTCCCAGGAAGTGCAGGTCTACCAGGGTCTAGCTGGGCAGGGGGGCTGTTCTTGAGTCTCCTCCCACAGTCTCTTCAGGGGTTAGGCTTCTGGTTCATCACACAAGGCAAGAAGGAGGGGACTGGAAGTTCAGAATGGCAAGGAAAATGTTAGTTCAGTTTTTCTGCTTGGCGAGAGCGTGTTCACAGTCACAACAGGGTCCCTCTGGGGAAATACACCTCATTTCTTGTGGGTCTCACCCGTGGGGTGAGATAAGAGGTCGTCAGTTCACCGTCGACCTGTAGAAAACCTACAGGAGCAAAGAAAGAGAAAAAGAAAAAAAAAAAAGAAAAACACAAGTTTCTTGGGGGAGGTGATGGACACTTTTCCTTTGGGATGAATTTTGTACCTGAAGTTTGCTTTCTTGGAGTCACAGCTTGCCTCAGCAGAGGTGACCTGCAGATATCACTCTTCTCTTTCTGCTTGGCTCCCAGTCTTCAGTTTAATTGGGTACTTTCTGAACATTATCCTTCCCTCTGGATGGGAGCTTTTGTCAGAGGCTGGCTCTAGTCAGCCATTTGCCTTTCCCTTGAAAAAATTTTTTAAAAAGAAATTATATATTTTTTTCAAAAGATATACACACACACACACACACATATATGTATACATATATTATGTGGAGAACAGGTGATGTTCTGCGGTATGAGATGCTAATCATGATGCTGATAGAGCTGTATAAAAGGTGGCTTGAAGCTTTTATCTTTCTGAGGAGACCTGGTCCCATATTCCTGATTTCTTTTCCCCCAATCCCTGCAGGATGGGGAAGCTGAAACTGTTGTCAGCCTTCTTAAAAGACACGCCTTGATCTTTTCAAACCAGGTCCCTAGGGCATGAAATGGCTTTCCCAGGAAAGCATGTGTCCCTCAAGTCTTAGCCAACATACCAGAACTGGCCTAGTGCTAGGACCCTGTAGGCTGATCCTGTAAGACATCTGTCCCACAATGACTGTGCCTGGCTAGCAGCCCATCAAAAACTATGCTCTGCCCAGTGGCTCAGTCGTGACCTCTGGGTATTGTTCAAGATCACTTGATTGCTCAGCCATGCTCTCCAAAGGGAGCTCCACCAATTTTCCAGGTCCCTAAACAAACAACAGCAACAACAAAAGCCCTTCAGGGCAGTCCCTGTGTATGAAAATGGCCGAACCAGGTGGCCTCTGACAATATACGAGTACTGGCTCTCTGTGCCAATTCTTTAGTGCTCCTGATCTCCTGGTTTACTGGAGTCTCCTGCTGCCTCCTTTTGATCCTGAAGCAGTGTTTCTGGGAAGGGCTTGCCAGCCACATCTGGCTAGAATCATTTTTCCCAGATGTCAGCATATTGATGCAAATGAGCTGTGTCTAGTCTGCCCCCTTCACCACCATGGGAACTTATTTTTAATGGTGAAAATTGTGGCAGAAGTACTTCAAGTGCAAATGTTTGCTGCCAAATGTTTTGACAGCTAGTTGTTGTAAAGAAACCATTATTTCAAGCAGAAGAGGCATATCACAAACTGTAAGCTTATATTGTAAGCTTGTACTTTGCTGTTGTAAAGAAACCATCATTTCTTTTTTCTTTCTTTCCTCCTCCTCCTCCTCCTTCTTCTTCTTCTTCATCTTCTTCTTCTTCTTCTCCTTCTTCTTCTTTCTTCTTTGTCGTTGTCGTCATCGTCGTTGTCTCACTTTATTGCCTTCAGCAGAGTGTTGTGGTGTCACAGCTCTCACAGCAACCTCTGACTCCTGGGCTTAGGTGATTCTCTTGAATCAGCATCCGAAGTAGCTGGGACTACAGGCACCCAGCAGAACACCCAGCTATATTTTGTTGCATTTTGGCCGGGCTGGGTTTGAACCCACTGACCTTGGTATATGTGGCCAGTCCCCTACTTGCTGAGCCACAGGCACTGCCCAAGAAACCATCATTTCAATCAGAAGTGGCATATCACAAATTATAAGATGAATAACAGTAAGTTTTCTTAAAAGGGGAAGTCATGGTATAATAGTGTGATGGTGAATGCTGAAAATAGATAAATATAGCTCAACCTAATTTTATGAATATCATTTCATTAAAACGAAAGCACAATTTGTAAAATCAAGTATTAAAAACACTAAAAATAATACTTAAAAGATGGGAAATCCCTATCTTTCAACATAATTAAGATGTGGCCAATAAGAGGGTAAGAAAAGTAAATGAAAGGTAAATTTTTCATCTTACACTAGGGGAAAAATACAAGTTGAATAATAGTTTGAGCTTTAAATAACTAATTATTATTTATGTAACACCTATTAAATATGGAAGAGTAAATGATCTTGTTTCGTGTGAGATGCAATGAAGGAACATGGAGCTACTAGGAGAAGAAAAATAAAATGAGGAGAGTCGGCAGATAAGAAGAAAGGATCATAAATAATAAAAGAAACATATTTTAAGACAAGATAGATATATCTATAGCAACACTGATATTTTTACTTTGCAAAGGGTCTGTATAATTTTTAAACTTGTTAATTTCAATACAATAACCTTGAAAATTGTTTTTAATGTTTGCTGAAAACTGGCAAATTTATTTATTTCAATGGCATATCGTTTTCTTGATTCAGGAGGCTTGTATTTACCAAATACTTTTCATGCATTTAAAAAAAATTTCTTAGTGTAATTTCAATGACATTATTACGTGATGGCCTATGGTGACATAACCACATTTCCTTAGATCTGCCACTGTGATAGTGGCTGGGATGCTAAATGTTTAAGATTGTCTGACATCCGTGAATATAATTTAGGAATAAATAATGTAATATTTAATATTTCAAATGATGGACATCATATTTTCATTGTTAATGACCATTTTTATCCTAGGATATTAATGTACTATTTGAATTTTGAATAAGTAATTTAATATACACTTAATATGGTACTTATTAGTATCATATATGCACTGTATTACAGGTATCTCCAGGGACTTGACTTGTGCTTTCCTTTCTGCTGTGTTTAAGATTATTTCCTCTCAGCAAGTTTTACTGTTTGTTTACAGAATTTGGTATATATTTTCTCATCAGTGATACTAGTTCTAGCCTGCTACCTTATGCATTCACAGCAAAGTAGACTTTCCTGGAGTTCTTTAATTAAAAGTCTTCTCTACCTCTGTTCCCCTTTCACTTTACTTTACTGGAAAGGAATTTTATATGCTAGGGATATGTTTCCATTCTTTCAGCTAAGAATTTGGCATAACCCCTGAGTAACAACATCAGATATCCTAATTAAACTATATTGCAATTGTACAGTTAAATATATCACATTCATTATTTTAGATTCTTTAATTTAAGACTAGTACAATGGTATATTGCCTTGCTCCAAAGATCCTGTGGCTTTATCTGAAGAGTTTGGGTGAAAGTCATCATGTAATTAGGATTATGATTTAACGTACGTTTCAAAGTACCTGAAAAACAACATGGCATTATTATTTATATCATTTACTTGAGAATAATAATGATTTCATCTTTTAAAAAGTTATGTTCTCTATAGTGATTATACTAATTTGTAGTCCCACCAACCATGTATAAACATTCCTTTCTCTCTGCATCCACCCCAGCATTTATTGTTTTTCATTTTTTTTAATAAACGCAATTCTAAATGGGGTAAGGTGGTATTTTTTCCTTTTCTTTGGCCATTTGTCTATCTTCTTTTGAAAGCTCAAGTAAGACAAGAGAAAATCAGTTTTCACAGTACTTCAAGTAAGCTAAGTTCCTTCTCTAGTAGAATTCATGCTGTGCCCCCCTCCCCCAGGTAGAGGAACTGCATTTATTTAATACTATCATTCAGTTGCTAATCAACATTGAAATCTCTCAAGTGCTAGCCGCATATAATTCCCCAAACAGTATAACTCCCCTAAAGGAATGGGGGGGTTCCCATTTGGGTCTCCCCCTTGCCTCACCAGAGGCTCTAGTACCTTTCTTTCCTCCTCTACTCCTTTTCTCTCTAATAAATTCTACCTTATCACTGATCTTTGTGGTCTGTGGGTTCATTCTTGGCATCTCTGAGACCAAGGACGAGACCAAGGACCTACTGTGGAAAGAAATTCCACCAACAACCATACATAGGGATAGGGAAAATGGGAAAATATAGCTAAATGTACCTTTAATTACAAAATATTCATTACATATTTTGCAAACAGGTGGCCAACATGTAGATAATATTTTGCAAATGTTTTGTAATGTTTGTAAAGGATATTTTGTAAATAAAGGTTCATTTAGCTGCAATTTCCCATTTTCCCTATGTGTGGCAACTTTAGGGGTGACTTTTCAGGCATCCTGTTTTTAATAAAGAGGGTAAGAGGTTCTCTACAAGCAGAACTATAAAACACTAAGGAAGGAAATTGCAGATAACACACACAAATGGAGAAACATACAATGTTCATGCACTGGTAGAACCAACAGAGTTAAAATGTGCATATTACCCAAAACCATTTAGAGAGTCAATGAAATTTATTCTTATACATGGTGTGAAATATTCTCTGTTATCCTTTTTCAAAATGGTTAACTGGTTGTTTGAACACCATTAAAAATGTGTCTATCTTTGTCTCAGTGATTTGAGATGCCAAGGTTAGTTGGATTCTCTGTTTTATTTTATCGAACTGTTGGCCTATTCATATACCAATATGGCAATGTTTTAATAATAATAGAAGTTCATTTTGTTTTAATGTGCAGTAGCTTTTTTGGTCAGTATTTGCTGCTTATTTTGGGTTTTGTTTTTCCATATTGTCTGTAGTATCACCTTTTTTGGCCCCAGGAGAAAAAAACTTGCTGATTTTTAAAATCAGGATTGTTCTTAATTTATGAAGTGATTTAGAAAGAACTGACATCTTTATGTTATAGAGTCATACTATCCAAGAAAAAACAATCTTTTTTCCATTTGTTTCAGTGTATTTTATTACATTTTTTAGGAGTGTTTTTAAATTTTTCTCATATATGCTCTGCATGTTTCCTGTTAATTTTATCCATAAGCATTTCATCCTTTGTTTTTCATTTAAAAGGGGATTTATCCTCCATTACATTTTCTTGCTATTATTGCCTGTGTTTGTAAAACCTCTTGATTTCTGCATCATGCTCTTATATCTTTGCTACCTTACTGAATTTTTTTGTTTGAGTTAGTTTTAATTTTGAATTGATAATGCTGAATAGTAGAACAGATAGTGGGCATATTGCATTATTCTTGATTTTAGTTGAAATGGCTCTAGTGTTTTCCCATGGCAGGAGATGTTATGCTGGCTTTGGGCTAAAAAACACAGGCAAAAACAAGAAGACTAGTTATAAGGCTTTGGCAGTAGACCAGACAGAGATCACCTGGTCAGAATGACCACAGAGGAGATATAGAGAAGCAGACAGACTTGAGATATATTGTCTAGGTATCAACAACTATGCTTGAAAGTGAACATGTTATAGGACAGAAAAGTAAACCTTAACTTCAAAGCATTTGGTTCAAGCAAAGTGGTGTGTACATATATTGTTGTCTCTCTATTTACATTGTAGGATCCTTGATAGTAAGCAACTGCAGTGTAGTGGTTAAAATATCATGCCTTGAAACTGGATTTCCTGGATTTAAATTCAGGCTTCCACATTTATTATAAGACTATAAAGAAGTTACTTAATCAGGCAGTGCTTGTGGCTCAAAGGAGTAGGGCGCTGGCCCCATATACCAGAGGTGGCGGGTTTAAACTCAGCCCTGGCCAAAAACTGCAAAAAAAAAAAAAAAGAAGTTACTTAATCATTTTAATTCTTAGTTTCCTTCCTGATCTAAATAAAAAGTAACAATAATGATAATTATAACTTAGGCTTGGCGCCTGTAGCTCAGCAGCTAGGGCACTGGCCATGTAGACTGGGGCTGACGGATTTGAACTGACCCAGGTTAGCTAAAGCAACAATGACAATTGCAACAACAACAACAAAATAGCCAGGCATTGTGGCCGGCACCTGTAGTCCTGGCTACCTGGGAGACTGAGGCAAGAGAATTGCTTAAGCCCAAGAGTTTGAGGTTGCTGTTAGCTGTGATGCCGTAGCACTCTACTGAGGGCAACATAGTGAGACTCTGTCTCAAAAAAAATAATAATAACTTAGGTCATAAGATGATTGTAAGGATAAAAGGAAATAGCAAAATAACAAATAAATAATTACAACAAAACCCTTGGCATACTGCTTGTATATATAAGCATGCAATTAATGTTAGCTATTATGATTCTGTATCATTAATATAACCTGTTTTCTAGAAAGTACTCCAGGCATGTCATTTAAGCAATGATTAAGTGGAAAAGTACCTACTGATTTAAGCTAGCCATTTTAAGTCTCACATCACAACTTCTTCTAGATATGCTACCTTATGTCAGGTTAATGTTTAGTTTTTAAAGTAATGGGATTTTTTTAAAGATGCCGTAAACAAAAGGTATCCTAAAAATTCTCATGTATTTGGTAAATATACATGGTAAAGCTGTACTACTAAAAAATAGTTAGCTTTATCTATTCAAAAATTTTATTTGTGAAAATGAGCAGCATTTTGTCCAAAGCAGACATCATTTGTATATGAAAAATGGCAAATTATTTTCTGACTTCAAGTCAAAAAGGTAACCACCTCTAAATATATTGTCATTGTGTGGGGTGACTAAGAGATGAGTGGGACTGATTATTATGTACTTTTTGTGAATTTGAATAATAATCCCATTTCTGAAAAATGAGTCTCACTTTGCCACTCTTGGTAGAGTGCCATGGCATCACAGCTCACAGCAACCTCCAGCTCTTGGGCTTAGGTGAGATTCTCTTGCCTCAGCCTCCCAAGTAGCTGGGACCATAGGCGCCCGTCACAAAGCCTGGCTATGTTTTTTTTGTTTCAGTTTGGCCACAACTGGATTTGAACCTGCTACCCTCAGTATATGGGGCCAGTGCCCTACTCACTGAGCCACAAGTGTTGCCCAACTTTACTGTATATTATTCAGAATTATTTTGGTGGTAAGAGTTTTAATTAAGAAATGCAATGAATATCTGTGTATTTTACTATCTAGAAATAGCTCATTACTTATGAAAAAGCAAATAATGTAAATTTATTATGCTTGTTAAATTTTAGAACTGCATATATTATTTGTATATTTTTATATGGAGATTATAATAATTATGCTAATTAATTTCAAAATTAAGATACTTTTATAAAGTGTCCCTATTATATAGCTGAATAAAAGTGTGTTTATTATTGCCTTCTATAGTCATTAAATGTAGTATCAAGAGAGAAAAAGAATGAGGGCCATCTTGCTGTGGTTTGGATTATGATGATTCTGATTGAAGTCATTGTGTGTTTGGTGCATGAAATCATGACAGCCTATAAACTTCAATAATTTGGTTAGATTCCATGGGAACCTTCAGCTTTGTCTTCTGAAGTATATGCTGTGAGTGACATTTTAGGAAATTTTACAATGAAAATCCCATTTTTCAAAATATGTTTTTGAAATATATATCTTTGTAAGCAAAAAGGCATCATCTTTTTTGATTAATCAGAAGTCCATTTTTAATGGATATTGTTGTTCTTTTTCTTTTCATATCATATTGTGCATACATATTGCATTTCATTCTGTTTGTAATGTAAATATTCTTTTATTTGTCATTGAAAGTATTATGTATCCAAGTTCAGAGTGGTTATCTCTAGCACACAGAAAGCTATTTCCTTAGCTATGATTATGCTTAATAGTTCATAAATGTCTGCATGATAATGCTCTTGTTTACTTACCCTTCTTGTTTGTTTTCAACCCTACTAATTATTCTTTCAGGCCCCCTGCATGATGCAAATTAGTCATTTTATATCCCTAAACCCACAGTGTTGAATTTACATTAGATTACCTTACTGTCTATACTATAATCACTTTTTAGATACTTTAAAATAAAGTGGCTTAGTTTTCAAATAGCTACTAATATTGCAGTTTGAGAGTATAGATGTATGTTATCTTATTTACACCATTCTTATCATTTTATATATATATATATATATAACTAAGTAAAAACAAATTTTATTTATAAATATATATAGAAAGGGCGATAATGTTACAAAAAAAACTAATAAAAACTATCCTTTGTGTCATTTTTAATGTGACCATAATAAACAGCAAATGTGATTACCTTGCAATAAAAATATTTTTCTGGAGGGAGGAGCAAGATGTCGGCCGAGTAACAGCTTCCTTGCAACTGGGCACAGTGAGACTGATGAGAGAAGACCCCAAGCATCTCTGGCTGGTGGGATATACACAGAGACATCCCTCTGGGGACACAGGGAGTCAGCAAGAGACTTCTGGACCCCATGAGGAGGACAAAAGCAGTGGAGAACTGGCAAGTGGTTGCATGTGTTTATTCGGTCTAATCCTGCTGGCAGCTGTAAGTACAGCAGCAGGGTGATTGCAAACTCGAATGGCCTTACCTGTGAGATGCTATTCGGTCTAATCCTGCTGGCAGCTGTAAGTACAGCAGCAGGGTGATTGCAAACTCGAATGGCCTTACCTGTGAGATGCTTTTTTTTTTTTTTTTTAATGGACTTGGCACTCAGTTGAACTATCTTGGGAGAACTTGGGCAAGAGTCTGGAGGACTTTGAATGTTATCTAGGGCCCAAAAATGACCTGCTGAGCCACATGGATCTAATAGTGTCTGGTTGTGAGCCACACAGAGTCATCATGGGAGAACTGCCCTGGCAAGCTCTACCCTCAGGGTCACAGAGCAAGAATCCAGTGGAAGACCTTGGGCGAGTAAGCCAGTGACTGAGCAGCCTAAAGGCGGGAACTGAGATGCCTTACAGCCCTGGCCTTCAGGGGCATAGAGTGAGACTAGTTTTGGCACACTGGGTAAGTGGACAGCCACTTCAGGAGTGATCCCAGTAACAAGTGTGTTCCTGGGAAAGCTTTGGTTTAGCCAGGGTTAGCAGTTTAAAGTGCCTTTTAAGTGGGCTGAGGAGAGATTTATGCTCTTGACCCTTCAGGGTTTGAGAAATCAGCAGAGGCCTCCAGTCTCTATCTCATATAGCTGTGTCAGCATTATGATTAACATCTCATACCCCAAAAGATCTGTTACCCATATAATATTCAGCAAGATATATATATATATATATATGTTGCTTTGTTTTTGTTTTTTGTTACGTTTTTTAAATTTTATCATTTCTCTCTAGATTTTCCCCCTTTTTTTCTTTCTTCATTTTCCTAGTTGAAATGTTATTTTTCATTGTTGCCTTCTTTAACAATTAGAATTTCATTTTTGCTAGTGTTTCTACCCCTATTATTTGGTTTTCCCCCAATTTTATCCCTTAAATTTTTCTGTTTGTTTGTTTCGGTTTGATTTATAGCATTTTTGTCTTCCGCTCTACTTGGTGGATGTGGGGTACTGTGTCCAAACATCCTAGCAAATAGCTGCTGACATCAAGAGACCCAGTCAACCCAGCACCCCCAGAGGTTGGGGATTTTTAAGATTGGGTCAAAGTACCCTATTGTACACTTATATTGCTCTTGTCTCCCTCTTTCTGTGCCTTTCTTCTTTTTTTCAATATTCTCTTTTACTCACCCCCTCTCCTTTCTCTTTTTGCTCTTTTTTTCTTTTTCCTTTTTCCCTTCTAGCTCTTCAATCTTTCTATTTTTCTGGTCTGGTACTAAAAGGACTCATTGAAACCCTATGTCAGAGACACAGTAACTTAAAGAGCAAGAGGAAGTGAAAGGAAAATCAGGGCAAGGAAACAGATAAAAGAAAATACTCATGAGGAATAATCAGCAGAAAAATCCTAGCAACATGAAAAACCAGTCCAGAACAACCCCCTCAAGGGACCGTGAGGTAGCTACTGTAGAGTATTCCACCTATAAAAAATGTTAGAAATGAAAGAAAGGGAACTTAGAATACAGATGATAAAAATAATGAAGGAAATGATGGAAATAATGAAGGAAACTGCTGATAAAGTGGAAAATAACCAAAAGGAAATCCAAAAACAGAATCAAATTAGAGATGAACAGTATGAAGAATATAGAAAGGATATAGCAAAGTTGAAGGAACTGAAGCAGTCAATTAGGCAACTTAAATATGTAATAGAAAGTATCAACAACAGATTTAACCACACAGAAGAAAGAATCTCAGAGGTAGAGGACAAAGCTCTTGAGATAACTCAGATAGTTAAAGAGGCGGAAAAGAAGAGAGAGAAAGCAGAATGTTCACTGACAGAATTGTGGGACTTTATGAAGCATTCAAACATATGAGTTATAGGTATCCCAGAAAGGGAAGAAGAATGCCCCTGGGAAATAGAAGCCATACTAGAGAATATTATAAATTAAAATTTCCCAAATATCACCAAAGATTCTGACACACTCTGTTCAGAGGGATAGCGGACCCCAGGTCACCTCAACTCTAACAGAGCTTCTCCAAGACACATTGTGATGAACCTGTCCAATGTCAAGAAAAAAGAAAAGATTCTTCAAGCTGCCAGGAGTAAGCACCAGTTGACCTACAGGGGCAAATCCATCAAGGTGACTGCAGACTTCTCTAATGAAACCTTTCAAGCAAGAAGGCAATGGTCATCTACCTTTAATCTACTTAAACAGAACACTTTCCAGCCCGGAATTATATATCCTGCTAAGCTAAGCTTTATAATTGATAGAGAAATCAAATCATATACTGATATGCAAACATTGAGGAAATTCACCACAACAAGATTAGCTCTACAAGAAATACTTCAACCTATTCTACACACTGACCATCACAATGGGCCAACAGCAAAGTAAGAACTCAGAAGTTAAAGGACAGACCTTAACTTCCACAATGATGCAAAAGATAAAACAAAGCAATGGACTCTCACAAAATAAAATGAATAGAATACTACCACACTTATCAATTATCTCAATAAATGTTAATGGCTTGAGTTTCCCATTGAAGAGGCATAGAGTGGCTGACTGGATTACAAAATACAAGCCATTCATTTGATACTTGTGGGAAACACACCTAGCTTCAAAAGAAAAATTAAAAATATATATTTTTAATTTTTTGGTCATTGCTATTGCAGAAAGTATCCAAAAATTAATTATTCCTAAAAACAAAAGTTGATATTGTTACTTTGAGTTCTCTGTTAAGTGTATGAGGATTTTTGGTTCTTGAAACAGGTCATTACAATAGAAGGCAGATCCTAGTAAAGCATCTAGAAAATTATAATTGTAGATGAAGCAAGGACCTGGATAGTGATGGAATCAAGGAGAGAAACTTAGATGAATAGAATCCTATATGAAGTTAACAGCACAATAGTACAGTCGAATATACTAGTAGGAAATACAGAGACACACAATTTGAGTCATTAAAACAGGATCCAGAATCTGGATTTATGGATCAGAAATCCCTGCTGCCTGCCATGAATTCTTTCTGGTTTTAGTTAAACAGATACCATCTTCATTTTAAACCAATCAGAATTTTTCTATCTTATGCCCAGAATCCTTAGACATGCAACTTAAGCTGGCTCAATCAAAGTGTCAGAAGATTTTTTTTGTTTTGTTTTGTTTGTTGTCTGAAAAACATGATATGTATTGTGAAGCCTGGAGTTCTAGGAGCCATTTCACCCCCAGGACACAAGCTAGCCTGATCATAAAAGTAGCACCCTAATCCAGGCAGAGTAGAGAGAATCATTGACCAAATCACACCTGAAGCTCATCCTACTTTTAGATATTCAGTTGCATGAGCCACTAAATATTTTATTTAAAGAATATGAATTTTCTGTTTGTTATAATGGAAAAAGTTCTAACTGATTCAGAAGATATGTACTTCATAAAGTCAAAGTCAGTGAATGATGATTTTTCTGATTGTATATGGGAAAAACGGAAGTTAAAGGAAGTCTTTTTTTTTTTTTTTAGCCTCAAGCTATCCCCCTGGGTAGAGTGCCGTGGCATCACAGCTCACAGCAACCTCCAACTCCTGGGCTTAAGCAAGTCTCCTGCCTCAGCCTCCCAAGTAGCTGGGATCGCAGGTGCCCACCACAATGCCTGGCTATTTTTTGGTTGCAGCCGTCATTGTTGTTTTGGCAGTCCTGGGCTGGATTCGAACCTGCCACCTTAGGTGTATGTGGCTGGCTCCTTAGCCACTTGAGCCACAGGTACTGAGCCGGAAATCTGTTTTTTTTTTTTTTTTTTCAGTTTTAGGCCAGGGCTGGGTTTGAACCCACCACCTCCAGGATATGGAGCTGGCACCCTACTCCTTTGAGCCACAGGCACCACCCAAGGAAGTCTGGTTTTAAGAAAAAACTGCATCGTCATTTCATAAAGATGTACTGTAGGGTCATTTACACATAGTCAAAGCACTATCCTTACTACAAATGATTAGAGCAAGAAATTAGAAGGAAAAAGAGGAATAAAGGACTAGAAATGCTTGTGAATCATGAAACCGTGTTTTGAAAAGAGAATTCCTCCCCCCCCAATAGAAAGTATTCATTTTTTCTGCGACCCTCTGTTAAGGGTGTCCAACCTGCAGCTCTTGGGTCACATGCAAACTATTTGAGAACTTTTTTGCTTATCTGTGGTGTCAGATATAGGGAAAAGTGTGCACAGAATGAATGATGCAAAGACTTTTTTTCTCATCAGCTTTTGTTAGTGTTTGTGTGTTTAATGTTTGGCCCAAGAAAACCCTTCTTCCTCCATGTGCAGGAGAGAAAAAACAAAAACATTTGGATACCCCCAAACCTGCTACAGTTGCCATAGCTCCAGCTCTATCTATTAGCTAGATTTCATTTGTAATCCTTTAAGTTCTATCTTTTATTGATTGTAAGCTATTTTAACAAATAAGACACTTAGAAATGGCATATAAGTAGCTGAATATGAGTACCTTGAGCAAAGGTATTCAAACATTAACGTACATAAGAATCACCTATCGAACTTTTAAATGTGAGGCTTCACCCCCAGACATATCTGATTCACATAGTCATTTCATATTTGAAAAAGCTAGCTTAGGTGGCACCTGTGGCTCAATGAGTAGGACACTGGCCCTGACCAAACTGCAACAAAAAATACCGGGTGTTGTGGCTGGTGCCTGTAGTCCCAGCTACTGGGGAGGCTAAGGCAAGAGAATCACCTAAGCACAGGAGTTAGAGGTTGCTGTGAGCTGTGATGCCACAGTACTCTACCAAGGGTGGCAAAGTGAGACTCTGTCTCTAAAAAAAAAAAAAAAAAAAGCTAGCTTAAGTAAACTACTATCACTATATATTTTCATGGATTTAGGTTCTACTGACTCTAATAATGCCATATACAATCATATAAAGATATGAAATTGTCATTTATGGTCTCATTAAACCAGTTGTGCAGCTGCTTATATTACATCTTGATTCCATCTGTATGGATTATGCTACTATAAATTGACATTTTAAAGCAGTAGCATATATTGTAAAGGACAGTGAATTAAGTTAAGATATACAAATTCTAATTCTAATTATGACTGTACTTTAGCTTGATTTTACCTGAATTTCTTCATTTATAAATTATAAATAGTAATATGTTCTTCAAAGAGTCTTTGTGAGAAATAAATAAGATAATAAAGGTACACCAAATACTTAGTACAAAATTTTGTTTTAAGTAGAAGTTAATAAATTGTAGCTATTATTATTTGAATTCCCAGACAATTTAATTATTTTACATATAATAAACAAATAAAGCCTATTATTTGTTTGGATTTAAAAGTTCCTGAAAAACGACCAATTTTGGGAGACTTGGTATAGCAATGACAGACTGATCAGTTTAGTTCTTTGAGCCTCAGATAGACTGTATAAGGGGGAATAAAACAAAGGTTCAATGCCTTAAACTTCATGAAAGTAGCGTAGCCATCTTTAAAAACCTATTGCCTGATGTAATTTATATTTATTTTGAAATAGAAATTATGTGAAAAAGAAAATGAGGTCAAAGGTCTACATTTATGCATGTGGTTCATAAGATATAACATTACTCATATACTTAGCAAAGTAATAAAAGTATAGGTAGGCTTGGCATCCATAACACAGTGGTTACGGTGCCAGCCACATACACTTAAGGTGGTGGGTTTGAGCCCAGCCTTGGCCAGCTAAACAACTACAACAAAAAAATAGCTGGTTGCTGTGGTGGACACCTTTAGTCCCAAGTACTTGGGAGACTGAGACAAGAGAATTTCTGATGCCCAAGAGTTTGAGGTTGCTGTGAGCTATGATGCCACAGCACTCTACTGAGGGTGACGTAGTGAGACTCTGTCTCAAAATAAAGAAATAAAGAGTATGGATAGAGTAATGGTCAATTAAATAGCAGTATAAGCATCAGTAAAATAAAGGTCTAAAGATTCAAGGTAGAGTTAGTTATACAGTGAGATTTATTCCAATTTGCTATAAAGTATGTTATAACTGTCATTTACTGTATAATTATAACCCAGAGAACCTTAATTACAAAATTAGATTGTTAAATTAAAATGTGATGTTAGACAAAAGAAATATTATCCCACAATAACTTTTCATCTCCTTCCTGATGATGAAAACACCTAGAATGAGAACTAAAGAATATTATGCTCAGTGAAGTGTTCCTAAAGTATTTTCAAATTATTCTAATGCCACTACACTCTACCTAGCATGCCTGGAACACATTGAAGGTTGATGACTTATTTTCAAATAGGAAAATAAAGAACTTGGCACCTAAGAAGTCAATGTACAAAGTCATACTATTTATTAAAATCTAGTAGAAAGAAAGGAGAAACTCGTATATTAGAGATGGTGGTTGTTTCTGGTCCATATATAACTATGTATTGGAACTCCATATTGGATAAAAAATAGATTTTGCTGGGACCCACTTTTTTTCCCTCAGGTCATTATAGATCCAGAAAGTTTTGACACAATTGACAATTTCTACACCCAAACACTAAATATTTTAATCTCTTCTTTGCTACTTTCATCATTTACTTTTCATTAGATTGGTCACATTAATAGCATCAAACCCTGCCTGTTATTTTGTGGCTTTTTATTTATGATCCCTTACCCATAATCCTTTAAGTTGTTCCATTCATTTCATGAATTATGGTTAAGGGTTCATCAACAAAAAGGCACAAAATAAAATTGAAAAATTTCACTTAAAATTTGTTTTCAACAGCTATTTATAAAATATATTCTATCTTATTTAACTTATTTTTGGTTCATAAAATAGGAGGCTTGGCTTGGCACCTGTAGCACAGTGGTTATGGCACCAGCCACATACCCCAAGGGTGGCAGGTTCGAACCGGGTCCTGGCCAACTAAACCACTGCAATAAAAAAATAACCAGGCGTTGTGGTGGGTGACTGTAGTCCCAGCTACTTGGGAGGGTGAGGCAAGAGAATAGCTTAAGCCCAAGAATTTGAGGTTGCTGTGAGCTGTGACACCTGGCACTCTACTAAGGGTGACATAGTGAGACTCTGTCTCAAAAAAAAAAAGAAAGGAGGGGCTTAAAATTAATATTAGTGAGTATTTGATCTGGAAAACAGGAAGCATATTAGTTATGTCAAGCAAAAAGTTATTTAACACATGAAATAATTAGGTGCTTAAAAAATGTTGGAAAGATGGTGGACTGAGTTCTAGGGGTGGTATCACTAGCTTACTGGCTCACTGCTACAGAGAATCAGTGATTGCTACTACACAGAATTAGGAAATTGAAGGAATCTTTTGAAGTATTCACAATGCTTCTTCAATCCCACAAAGGATGAACAACCAGAGAACACAGAAACAACTTTAAAAATTTGTGTCTTGGAAGCCCAAGTCTTCTGCTGTTAATGTCAGAAGAAGAAGCTGGCTTTTGCTACTTTTCTTCCAAATCATATATGAAAGTATCTCCTTTATAAGACATAAAATACATAGATAAAAAGATAGATGCTTGGTAATTAGGGAAATGTAGTTCCAATGTTTCCATCATTGCAATAGAGTGGTGAGCACAGGAGGTAATGGGAAGATTGCCAAAAATCAGCTTACTGTATTTATAAAATCCTCTCCTTTGGCAAATAAAATCCCTATGTACTTGTGTATTGTAGTGTATATATGCTTCTGCAACAACAGCAAACATCTGTTCCACCTAATCTATTACAGCTATCCTTCAAACAAATAAAGGGAGATCTGAAGTCCTATGAGTTATTTTATCTATATCTGGAGTATATTAATATTTCTTCTAGTACAACAACATGCCACTTTGGATACCCTGTTGCCTAAACACCAAGCTATGACCTTAATTACCACTAAAGTATTTTTATATAATAGAGAAAAGAAAGAGACAAAAGTTTTAAAAAAGGTATTTGCCCAATATGCAAATGTGTACAAAGCAAGGAAGAGCATATGTCTACTGAAGTCCTCACTTCTGCAACCAATAGTTGGAATTTAGAACTTCCTTTCTTTACTGTCCATTTCATGTTCATTTGCCATGAATGAAACTTTTAGCTGGGTATTGTTATTTGCTGGTGTGGTAAAATAATCCATGATTTCATTCATGAAAAGCACGTAAAATTTCTCTAGAATACCATATGTTAGGCCAGAAACAAGTCTCAACAAATTCAAAACAGTTGAAATCACATCAAGTATATTTTCTAACCGCGGTTGAAGAAACCTAGATATCAATAACAAGAGGAATTTTGGAAACAATGTAACCATATGGAAATTAAAGAGCATGCTCTTTACAAGCAATAGGTCAATGAAGAAATTAAGAAGGAAATTATAAAAATTTCTTTAAGCAAATGAAAGTAGAAATATAATATACCAAAATCTACAGGTATAGCCACTGTGTTAAACAGTGTGGAAGATTCTCATAAAACTAAAAATAGATTTGATCCATGTGATCCCTGGAATCCCAAAGTTGGGTATATATTCAAAAGAAAGGAAAGAGATTTCCTTTCCATTTAAGAGATGTTTGCACTGTCATGTTTACTGTAGCACTATTCACAATGGCCAAGATGTGGAATTAACCTAAATGTCTATCAGAGGATGAATAGATAAAGAAAATGTGGTACATATATACAATGAGATATTATTTGATCACAGAAAACAATTAAATCCTGTTATTTGAAGCAACATTGTTAGATTTGGAAGTCATTGTGCTAAGTGGAATAAGCAGAGCACAAAAAGAAAAATATCACATATTCTCACTCATATGAGAATTTAAAAAGTGAATGTCACAGAGGTAGAGAGTTGTGTTGAGACTTCCAGATGCTGGGATGGTAGAGTGGAGGTGGGAAAAACAGAGATTGGTTAAAGCACAAAAAATACAGTTAGATAAGAGCAATAAGATCTGGTGTCTGATGAAACAGTAGGGTGACTATAGTTAACCATAGTTTGGTGTATAGTTACTGGAGGAGAAGAATTGGAATTTTTCCCACATAAGGAAGTGGTGAGTTATTTATTTTTTTTTAGAGGGGGGTTGAAGGATGTTACAATTGCTCTGGCTTTATCATTACAAATTATATGCATATATCAAAATATCACATGTACAAGGAGCAGCTGGTATTTGGTTCTGTTCTGTCTGCAGGCCCCGTGGGGAGTTGGGATCCAAACACAAAGGTGGGCTCTGTTCTGAGCATCTCATCTTATCTGCATCTTTAAGCCACAACTCCAGAGCCAGCTCCAAGATGGCAGACTAGGGACATCTCCTCACCAGCCAGTATCAGTAAGATCAGGGCAAGAAGATTCCAGTCACCTCTTACTGCACTGTCCTGCTCAGAAACATCATTGCAAAGGTATAGTCAGACAGCAAGAGAGTCCAGGAACCAAGGAGGTCAAGAGTGCAGGAAAACTGGCACAGAAAATAGGTGAGAGGGAGTCCAGCAACCCAGGGACAAAACCTACATGTGGAATCTTTGAAGGATCAAGCCCATAGGAGAATCTCCCCCACCCCTAGAGCACCCTGTGGTGTCAGACTGCAGATGAGACTGAACTCTGGGAGGGTCTGTCCCTCCTGGTAAGGGGTGTAGGGGGAAATGAGCAGGAGCTGAGATCTCACTGCAGGGAACACCCAGAAACTGGTCCTTTGGTAAAGTGCTTGAGATATAGGGAAGGCATTCTTTTGCTTTTTGAGCTTGAGAGCTCACTGGAGCCTTGTTGGTTGGGCCTGAGCTAACAAACTTTAATAGAACCAAGTGGGTGGGTTTGGACTCAGAGACTATTTGGTGGGAGGCTAGCAGTAAGGGCACTGCCATTGTGGGAGAGCCACAAAGGAGGAACAGCATTCAGGGTCCCATCAAGCAACCTGCTCTGACTCTACCTGCTGGACAAAGGCAAACACCCTTGGACTGACTCCCATGGAGACACAGGGGACTCAGACAGATCTTAACTACTGCTCAGAACCCTTTGTGGCCTCAGGGAATTGTTTGGAGTGTCACGGTGTGTCTGGCATAAGCTTCAGGTCACCAGCCCTATAGAGATTGAACAGGCACAGCAACCCAACTCAGATTAGAATCAAATAAACCAGGAAAACAAGACTGCTTCTCCAAGTCAACCCAGCTAGTAACTTCCTCACCTCACCACACACAGAAGAAGCTTGCTTTATTTTTTGTCTGCTAACCCCAGAGTGCCACCTGGTGTCCAGGAAATATATTGCATATATTGCGTTAAATATATATTTATATACACATATATGTATGTGTGTGTGTATATATATGTGTATATATATATGTTTTAATTTTTTCTTTATTTTTTTAATATCAAGTGTTCTAGTTTTTTTTTTTTTTTTGAGACAGAGCCTCACACTGTGCCCCTGGATAGAGTGCTGTGGCATTACAGCTCACAGCAACCTTCAATTCCTGGGCTTACGTGATTTTTTTGCCTCAGCTGCCCAAGTAGCTGAGAATACAGGTGCCTGCCACAACGCCTGGCTATTTCCTTTCTTTCTTTCTTTCTTTCTTTTTTTTTTTTTTGTTGTTGTAATTGTCATTGCTGTTTGACAGTCCCAGAATGGATTCGAATCCGCCCAGAGCCTTAGCCACTTGAGCTACAAGTACTGAGCCAAGTGTTCTATTTTTTGTTACAGATTTTCCTGCCTCTTTTTATTCTTTTCTATTTTTTTTCTTCTTTTCTATTTTATCTCCTATTTTATTTCTTTCTTTTTGTGGCTATGTTTTCTACTTTTCTAATCAATCCCTCGTAAGTGTCTCTCTCAAATGACAACCAGAATATGCCCCTTTTCTTTTAGTTATTTATTTTGGTCTGTTTTGTTCTATTTTTTCTGTATTTTATTTCTGGGACATAACCTAGCTCTGAGGCCTGGGTGTGGGTGCCACAGCATTAGCCTGGCTCACAGAGGCCTCAAACCCATGGTTTAGGGTGTCCCTCTGGTGTTAGTCTCCTGAGGGACCATATTGGCAGGTCCCCACAGTGAAATGGGTCTAATATTATTCTATATTTGGTGGAGGCAAGGTCTTGCTCTTGCTCAAGCTGTTAAGGAGCTCCTGACCTCAAGGGTCCCACCTTCTTGGCTCCCTGGAGTCCTGATATTGTGAGTGTGGGTCACCATCCCTTGCCTAACACCATTATTATTTCTATTTTTCTCCTTCCTTCTTTTTTCTACCTTTTTTATTTTTTTCTCCTTTTCCTTCTTTTCTTCCCTTTCACACTTTTCTCTTCCTTTTGCCCCTGTACCAAAAGGCCTCTGCAACACCCAAGTGCAGAAACAAGAAAAATTACGAAGAGGGAGCAAGAGGAGAAAGTTGAGGAAGGAAGTGAATAAAAAGAAACAAACATGAGGAGAAACCAACAAAAAAATTCTGACAATAAGAAAAAGCCACAAGGCAGCTACTACAGAATACCTTATCTATAAATTAATTATGGAAATGGGATAAAGGGAATTTAAAGTATGAATGGAAAAAACAATGAAGGGCATTGAAGGGATAGCACCAAAAGGAAATCCAAAAATGGACCTAAAAAATAATTGAACGATATGATAAAATTATAAAGACAATATGGGAGCTTAAGGAATTGAAGAAATCATTCTGGGAACTTAAAGATGCAGTAGAAAGCATCAATAACAGATTAAACCATGGAGAAGAAAGAATCTCAGAGCTAGAGGATAAGGGTCTTAAGCTAACTCAGGCCTCTAAAAAGGCAAAAAAGAAGAGGGCAAAAGCAGAACAATCTCTTACAGATTATGAAACTTCAGAAAGTGTACAGACATGAATTATAGGTATCTGTGAAGGAGAAGAAGAGAAATCCAAAGATTTTAAAGCCCTACTGGATGATATCATGAAGGAAAAATTTCCAAGCATCACCAAAGATCCTGGCACACTCCTTCTAGATCAGCAGTTCTCAACCTGTGGGTCATAACCCATAGGAACTGTATTAAAGAGTTGCAGCATTAGGAAGGTTGAGAACCACTGTTCTAGGTGGATATCAAGCTTCAGTTTGTCTCAATACAATCAAAGTAGCTCCTAGATACATTATAATAAACCTGGACAAGGTCAATGTGAGAGAGAAAATTCTGCATGCAGCCAGGAGTAAGCACCAATTAACCTATAGGAACAGATCCATCAGAGTGACAGCAGACTTCTCAGGTAAAACTTTACAATCCAGAAGAGATTGGGCTCTAACTTTCAATTTACTCAAATGAAACAACTTCCTACCTATGATTCTGTATCTTGCCATACTAAATTTCATATTCAGTAAAGAAGTCAAATCCTTCACTGACAAGCAATCATTAAGGAAATTTGCCACAACAAGACCAACTCTGTAGGAACTAATCCAATACATACTACACAGAGACCATCAGAATGGACCACCATCAAAGCATAGACACACAAAAATGAAAAGTAAAAGACTAGCTTTCACAATAGGCCCAATGAGAAAATTAGGCATCACACCTCTACAAACAAGACAAACTGAACTCCACCAAATTTAGCAATTATTTACATAAGGATGAATGGTTTGAATTCCCCACTGAAGAGGCAAAAACTGGCTGACTGGATAAAAACATAGACCACATGTATGCTATTTTTAGGAACACCTAACATCTAGGGGCAGAACAAGAATCAGGGTGAAAGTTTGGGAAGCAATATTTGAGACAAAATGAAATGAGAAAAAAATAAGGGGTTACAATTTTATTTGCAAATACAAGTGGTTTTAAGGCAACAAAAGTAAACAAAGGCAAAGATGAACACCATATACTTGTCAAGGGAATAATAAAATAAGAAGATATTTCAATTCTAAATATATATGAACCCAACTTAAATGTTCCTAGATTTATGATGAACTGTACTCAGTCTAAATAACATGATATTCTACAATGCTGTAATAATTGGCAACTTTAACATGTCACTGACAAAACTGGACAGATCCTACAAAGAGACACTAAACAAAGTAACTAGAGACTTAAATGTGACTCCAGAATAATTAGGCTTAATAGACACATATCGAACCTATGACCCCAAATTATTAAGTATACATTTTTCTTACCAGCTCATGGGTCATATTCTGAAACTATTGTAGGAACAAAAGAATCCTCAAGGAATTAAGGGAATTGAAATTATACCATTTATCTTTTCAGATCATAAGGGAATGAAGATAGAACTCAACTCCAACAAAGACCTTCATCCCTGCATAGTCATGGAAACTAAAATACTTTGTGCTTAATGACAGCTGGGTCAGGGAGAAGACAAATTAGATTTCTCAAGCAAAATGACAATGAAGTCACAGGTTATCAGAACTTGTGGGATACTGTCAAAGCTTGTGGGATACTGTCAAAGCAGTCTTAAGAGGAAAATTTATTGCATCAGATGCCCCCATTTAAAAAAAACAGAAGGAAGGTACATTAATAACTGGATGAACCATCTATAGGAAATAGAAAAGGAAGAACAATTTACTCTTAAACCTAGCAGAAGAAAAGAAATACCCCAAAATAAATCAGGATAAGGGAAATTGAAAACAAACAAATAATTCAGAAAACTAATGAAATGAAAAATTGGTTCTTTGAAAAGATAAACAAAATCAATATATCTTTGGCCAGATTAACAAGAAACAGAAAAGTAAGATTTCTAATAACCTCAATAAGAAACAAAAAGGGGGAAATAACAGATACTAGAGAGATACAAGAGATCATTTTGAATTACAAAAAACTCTATGCCCGGAAATTGACAATGTGGAGAAAATGGACCAGTATCTGAAATTTTACAACCTCTTTAGACTTTACCAGGAAGAAATACATCTCTTGAACAGATCAATATCAAGCACCAATATTGCAGCAATAATAAAAAAGTTCCAAAAGTTCCAAACAGAAAGAAGCCCTGGATCAGATGGTTTCACACCAGAATTCTATCAAACCTTCAAAGAATAGCTTTATACCTATACTGCAGAACCTATTTGAATACGTTGAGAAGGGAGGAAGCTTACCTAATGTACTCTATGAAAGAAACACCACCCTGATGGCAAAACCAGAAATGGACCTGATACCTAATTTCCCTAATGAATATTGATAGAAAAATACTCAATAAAATCTTAGCAAATAGAATACAGCTACACATTAAAAAAATTATACATCACAATCAAGTAGGCATCAATCAAGGGATGCAAGGCTGTTTTAACATTAGCAAATACATAAATTTAATTCACCATATCAGTAGAGGCAAAAACATACACCATATGATGCTCTCAATAAATGCAGAAAAAGCATTTGATAAAATTCAGTGTTCTTTTCTAATAAGAACACTTAAGAAAATAGACACTGTTTGGAAAGTTCTTAAATTTATAGAAGCCATCTATGACAAACTAACAGGTAACATTATCCTGAAGAGAGTCATACTGAAAGCATTTCCATTTAGAACTGGAGCCAGAAAAGGATGTCCACTATTGCCACTACCATTAAACAAAGCGTTGGCAGTTCTAGCCAATGTAGCCAGGCAAGAGAAGGGTATTAAAGACATCCAAATAGGAGCAAAGGAGGCCAATGTCTCACACTTTGCTCATGATATGATCTTGTACTTAGAAAACTTCAGAGACTCAACCACAAGACTCCTGGAAGTGATTGAGAAAAGTAACAACTCAGGGTACAAAATCAATGTCCACAAATAAGTAGCTTTTGTGTATGCCAATAACAATCATGATGAGAAAGACCCAATTCCCTTTATAGTAGCTTCAAAGGAAATGAAAACCTGGGATATATCTAACAAAGGAGTTGAAGATTCTCTACACAGACAAATATTAAACCCTGAGAATAGAAATTGCAGAAGATGCTAACAAATGGAAGAACATTCAATGCCCTTGGCTAGGAAGGATCAACATTTTTAAATTATCTATACTACACAAAGCAATCTATAGATTCAATGCAATCCCCATTAAAATATCAATAACATATTTTGAGGAACTCACAAAAACAATTATTCATTTTGTATGGAACCAGATAATAGCCCATATAGCCAAAGCAATTCTTAGTAATGAAAACAAAGCCATAGGCACCACTCTCCCTGACTTCAAGTTATACTACAAGTCCATAGTAATCAAAACAGCATGGTTATAGGCAAAGAAATAGAGACAGAGATAAACGGAACAGAATAGAAAATCTAAAGATGAAATCAACCTCGTATCACCACCTAATCTTCAACAAACAAACCAACCAAACAAACAAACAAAACAAACCCCAAATACTGGGGAAAAGAATTCCTACTCAAGGGGCAGCACCTGTGGCTCAAAGGAGTAAGGTTCCAGCCCCACATGCTGAAGGTGGTGGGTTCAAACCCAGCCCTGCCCAAAAAAACTGCAAAAAAAAAAAAAAAAGAATTCCTACTCAAAAAATGGCTCTGGGAAAACTGGATAACCACATATAAAGACTAAAATTGGACTTGCACCTTTCACCACTTATAAAAATTGACTCAAGTTGGAAAAATGAGATATAAAATGATAAACATTCTAGAAGAAAGTGTGGAAAAACTCTTGAGACTGTCAGCCCAGGGAAAGATTTTATGAAATAGACACCATTTGAAATTGCGAAATCAACCAAAAATAAATAAATGGAAATGAATTAAGCTGAACAGTTTCTGCACAGTTAGAAACACAACAAAAAATTAAAGGAAATATACAAACTTCAGAATGGGAAAAGATATTTGCATGTTACGAATCTGACAAAACCTTGATAACCAGAATCTATAGAGAACTCAGATTAATGAGCAATGACGAAAATAGAGCAAACAATCTCATTTGTCATTGGGCAAAAGACATGAACAGAACCTTCTCTGAGGAAGACAGATGAATGGCTAACAAACATGAAAAAATGCTCATCACCCTTAATTATCAGAGAAATGCAATTAAGCAATACTATTAAGAAATATATCAAGCAATGAAAAAGATAGAGAATTTACATCTTTTGTATTAATCTAGGTGAAGTTGAAGAACATACTTCCTAGTAAAGTATTCGATGTACTCAATACTAATATGAAACCAGAAGATGAACAAATGTATACCCACACAAGAAATAAACACAGTTAAACTCAAGTGGTGGTGTAAGGGGGGAGATAGGAGGAAGAAGGAGGGTTTATGTGCTTTCACTTAACAGGTACAATGTATATGGCACAACTCCTGTAGGAGGGGCACAACTACAACTTGGACTTTACCCAACAACTGCAAACCTTGTGACCTAATAATTATCTACACTTTCATATTAATTTGAAATAAAGAAAACAAAAATGGAAACATTTGAAAAAATCCCTCACAACAATAATGTGAGCTAATTATTGGTTGGACACACTTCTAAGAATTTTATGTGTGTTAAGCCATTTGATTCTTGCAAGGAAATTGTAGGCAATCTTACAGAGAAGAAAACTGATGAACAGGCAGGTTAAGCCACTTTCACGAGATCTTGGAAGTGGCAGACTTGGGAGGTATTGGTAGTCTATTTACAGATAATGAGCTGTCTGAGTATTATAAGTACTCTAATTATTGTTTCCAAGGTCACATGGCAATAAACAATAGAGCCAAAATGTGAGCTCATTGCCTTATATCTACTCATATGAAGTAAACTGAGGTATGAGGATGTGGTTTTCTGGATTTTGCCAATGGCAATTAAAAAATATCACATGTATCCTCAAAATATGTGCATCTATTATGTACTAATGAAAAATAGATTTAGCATATTTATCATATATCACCTCCCTCCCCTGCTTTGTGACATGAATATATAAACATGTCCATCCCTCAATCCCCTTTTTGAACACAAAAATATTGCTCAGAAAACTCTAGGAGTGGTCTACAAATGCTATTCTATTTACAGACAGGCTGAACCAGAATAAACTTGTAGGGTGACATAAAGATTTTTGGATACTAGGAGGCACCTGTGGCTCGAGGGACTAGGGCACTGGCCCCATATATCAGAGGTGGCAGGTGCAAACCTGGCCCTCACCAAATACTACAAAAAAAAAAAAAAAAAAGAGAGAGAGGGAGAGAGAGAGAGAGAGAGAGAGGGAGGGAGATTTCTGGATACTCTATACTCAATTGATATCACTCATGTGAGTCTTAAAAACTTATCTTTTATACATGTTCTCTGGATATTTATATATATTCAGGTCTATGAAACATGGTAGTGAACTTTATATTGACTCTGTAATTTTCTTTTTATATATAGAGTTTATTTGGGCCAAGGTTAAGGACTGCAGCCTGGGAAAGCACCAGGAATATGAATGAACCCTGAGAAATGCTTATTTGGCCTTTGTTACAAAACAGGTTTTTAAAGGGAAAAGAGGATTTTAAATATGCTGATATAAAGTCCTTTGACAGGAATTATCATTGTTTTATAAAATTAACATTGATCAGTGATTGGTTATACATTGGTGGAATTATATGGTATGAGTCACAGTGGACCCTGGATTTCTGATATTCATTTAATGTGTCCACAAGGGAGGCAGCAAAATGTCCTAGCTAGTGAACTAGCCAAGAATTCTGGTTTCATTTCAATGATTTTCTTCTCCAGTCAACAGGGAAGAGACATGATAAAGTGGTTTCTCTTATTTATATCTCTGCTTTATATGTATAATTGTGAAGACAGAATCAAACAGAAAAACAAATGAGGGGGCACACCTAAAATTATAGTCTGCTTTGTAAATTTCCATTCCTCTCACAGAAACCTCAACTCTTATTTTCATTCTTTCAGTAACTTACTTTCAACACCCCCAGCTGACTCACCATGAAATACTTTATGTGTGGCAATAATTATATAATTAATGTATAATTGCTTATAGTAAGTAAAACAAAAGAGGGAACCTCATTTGAGGAAGTTTGGAACCCAGCTATTTTGTTTATAGGGATTATTATGTTTATCAGTTATTTTAGTTGTGAGTGTTATTTATTATGATCAATGCTCATAATTAAATAATTTTAATGCATTACATCTCTTGTTTTAGTTATTAACCAAAGTTAGCTAATGTGATAGTAAAGTGTGTTTAATGCATAACATTTTTTTTCAAATGTATGAAATCTGCTAACTGTTGAAATAATTTTTATAGCATTATCACCCTGCACTGAACATTATCATTTCATTAGTTACAGAAATTGTAGGGTTTTGTTTTTTTATTTTTTTTTTGAGACAGAGCCTCAAGCTGTCGCTTTGGGCAGAGTGCCGTGGCATCACAGCTCACAGCAACCTCCAAGTCCTGGGCTCAAGTGAGTCTCCTGCCTCTGCCTCCCAAGTAGCTGAGACTACAGGCACCTGCCACAATGCCCGGCTATAGTTTGGTTGCAGCTGTCATTGTTGTTTGGCAGGCCTGGGCTGGATTTGAACCCGCCAGCTCAGGTGTATGTTGCTGGTGCCTTAGCTGCTTGAGCCACAGGCACCAAGCCAGGAGTTTTTGTGGCTTATTCTATATACTTCATTCTTTGAAATTTTAGAAAGACATTTGCTGATTGAAGGGTGGGCATGAATTTTAGTTCTTGAGACTATAGTAAGAAATGAGCTAGAATGAAAAGCATGAAGAACAAGGCTTCTGTAGTGAGGATTTTTCAAATTTTGAAGATCATCTTCTAAACACTAGCTTATTATTATTATTATTATTACTATCTCACCCCTCAGTAGAGTGCTGTGGGGTCACAGCTCACAGCAACCTCAAAGCCTTAAGTGATTCTATTGCCTCAGCTTCCCAAGTAGTTGGGACTACAGGCGCCCTCCACAATGCCCAGCTATTTTTTTTATTGTTATTTAGCAGGCTTGGGTTGGGTTCGAACCCACCAGCCTCAGTATATGCGGCAGGCACCCTAACCACTGGGCTATAGACACCGAGTCAATACTAGTATATTATAAGTGTGAAGCTAAAGCTGTCAAAAAATCTGTCTTCATTCTCTTTTATCATTATATAATTTTAAATGCTAGGAATTTCCCTTTATGACCTATAATAATATAGAAACTTCTAAGTAGGAAAACAAAAGTAAATTTTGATTATTGTCAATGTATCCTAATAGTGTGAAACAAGTTTTTACTTATTTTGATCTGTTTTTTGAATTTTTTTGAATTTCAGGCTAATCTGAGGGTACAAATAACTAGGTGACAATATTTGCATTTGTTAGGTAGTGTCCCTCTTATAGTTGTGTCTCTCATGAAAAAGATGTGCCATATACCCTTACATAGTGCCCATTAAATGGAAGCATATCAATCCCCTATCCTCACTTCACCACCTTCCCCCCAACTTGAGTTGAGTTCAGGTTTTCCCTTCTGTATATTAGATCATCTACTAGATTCATATTAGTATTGAGTATATTGGATGTTTGCTTTTCAAGTCTTGTGATACTTTACTCTGGAGAATGTGTTTCAACTACATCCAGGTTAATACAAAAGATGTAAAGTGTTCATATTTTGTATGGCTGAATAGTATTCTGTGGTAAACATATAGCATAGTTTGCTAATCCATTCCTGGGTTGGTGGGCATTTAGGTTGTTTCCATATCTTGGCAATTATAAATTGAGTTGTGATAAACAATCTAGTGCAAATGTGCTTACGATGAAATGATTTTTTTTTTCTTCTGGGTAGGTGCTTAGTAATGGGATTGCAGGATCAAATGGAAAGTCTAATTTGAGTTCTTTGAGGATTCTCCACACTTCTTTCTGTTGTATTTGCAGTCCCACCAACAGTGTAAAAGAAGTGTTCCCTTCTCTCTATAATTGGCCCAGCATCTGAAATTTGGAGGTTTTGTGATGTGGCCTATTATCACTGGGGTTAGGTGATATCTCAGGGTGGTTTTGAATTGCATTTTTCTGATGATTAGGGATAACGAGCATTTTTTATCCACCACCAGTTTTTTTTTTTTTTTTTTGCAGTTTTTGGCTGGGGCTGGGTTTGAACCCTTCACCTCCAGCATATGGGGTCAGCGCCCCACTGTTTTGAGCCACAGGTGCTGCCCAGGATGATGAACATTTCTTCATGTTTGTTAGCCATTCATCTGTCTTCTTTAGAGAAGGTTCTATTCACATCGCTTGCCCAGTGATAAATGTGATTATTTGCTCTTTTCTTGTTATAGATGATTAATCTGAGTTCTCTGTCAATTCTGGTTATCAAGGCTTTGTCAGATTTATAACATGCAAATGTCTTTTCCCATTCTGAAGGTTGTATGCTTTCCTTAATTTTCTGATGTGTTCTTAGTTGTGCAGAAGCTGGTCAATTTAAATAAGTCTCATTAAAAAAAAAATAAGCCCCATTTGTTTTCTTTGTTGTTGTGATTGCTGCTGAAGTCTTCTTCATGCAATCGTTCCCCAGATTGACATACTTAAGAGTCCCCCTCTTTTTTAGGATTTTTATCATTTGATATCTCAGGTTTGAATCTTTTCTCCATCTTGAGTCAATTTTTGAAAGTGATGAAAGCTGCAGGTCCAATTCCAGACTTTTACATGTGGTTATCTAGTTTTCCCAGCACCATTTATTGAATAGGGATTCTGTTCTCCAGTGTATGCCTTTGTTTGGTTTGTTAAAGATGAGATGGCTATAAGAGATTGGTTTCATCTCTAGGTTTCCTATTCTGTTCTGTATATCTATGCTTCTATTTCTGTGCTAATACCATGCTCTTCTGACTACTGTGGACTTGCAATATAGCATGAAGTCTAGTATGGTGGTACCTTTGGCTTTGTTTTTATTGCTAAGTATTGCCCGGGTTCTTCATGGTTTTGTCTGGTTCCATACAAAATAAAGAAATGAAGAACTATTTTTTTGAGTTCTTCAAAGTATGACGTTTTAATGCATTTTAATGGGATTGCACTGAATTTGTAGATTGCTTTGTGTAGTATAGACATTTTAACAATGTTAATTCTTCCCAGCCAAGAGAATGGTATGTTTTTCCATTTGTGAAGGTTTTCTGCTATTTTTTCCCTTAGTGTTTTATAAATCTCTTTGCATATATTCTTCACCTCTTTTGTTAGGTATATTCTCAGTTATTTCATTTTCATTGCAGCTACTGTGTAAGGAATTGTGTCCTTGATTAGTGTCTTAACTTGGCTGTCATTTGCGTATACAAAGGCTACCGATTTTTGGACAATGATTTTATACCCTAAGATGTTACTGTATTTCTTGAACTCTTCCAGGAATATTATGTTTGTGTTTCTGGGTTTCTCTAAGTATAAGATTATATCATCAGCAAAGAGGGAGAGTTTGATCTATTCTGTCTCAATTTGGATGCCCTTGACATCCTTCTTTTGCCTGATTGCATTCGCTAAAACTTCTAGCACTATGTTGAATAGTAGTGATGGTAGAGGACATCTTTGTCTGGTTAATGTTCTAAGTTGAAAGGTTTTCAGTTTTATTCCACTCAGTATGATATTAGCTATGGGTTTGTTGTAGATGGTTTCAAGCAGCTTCAAAAATGTGCCACTTATGCCTATTTTCTTAAGTGGTCTTAATAGAAAAGGATGCTGAATTTTATCAAATGCTTTTTATGCAGCTATTGAGGGGATTATACGATGTATATTTTTGCTTCTATTGATATGATGAATTCCATTTGTGGATTTGCATACATTAAACCACCCTTGAATTCCTGGAATGCAGCCTAGTTGATTGTGATGTATAGTTTTTCTGTTATCTATTGAATACAATTTTACTGAGTATTTTTGCATCAATATTCATTAGTGAAATTGTTCTGTAGTTCTACTTTTTAGTTGGATCTTTTCCTGGTTTTGCTATGAGAGTGATGTTTGCCTTGTAGAATGTGTTGGGGAAAGTTTCTTCCTTCTCATTGTTTTGGAATAGGTTCTGCAGTGTAGGTACTAGCTCTTCTTTGAAGGTTTGATAGAACTGTGATGTAAAGCCATCTAGTCCAGGGCATTTTTTTTTTTTGTTGGAAGATTTTTTTATTATTTCTTTGATCACAGTGCTTGATATTGGTCTGTTGAAGAGATATATTTCTACCTGGTTAAGTCTAGGGAGATGGTGTGATTATTGCTCCATTTCCTCCATATTGTCAAATTAGTGGGCATAGAGTTTCCTGTGGTAGTCAGAGATAATCTCTTGAATGTCTGTGATATCAATTGTTATTTTCCCTTTTTCATTTTTGACTGAGGTTATTAAAGATTTTACTTTTCTGTTTCTTCTTAATCTGGCAAGGGGTTTATCATATTTTTATCTTTTCAAATAACCAAATTTTTGTTTTATTATTTTTCTGAATGATTTTCTTGTTTTTAATTTGATTGTTTTTGTCTGATTTAATTTTAGTTATTTATTTTCTTCTGCTAGGTTTGCTATTGGTATACTCTCCCTTTTACATTTGCTTAAGATGATTCATTAGGTTGTTGAAGTGCTTCTCTTTCTTATTTTTGTATATAAATGCCTTATTCTTGGATATAGTGCAATAAATTTTCCTCTTAGCACTGCTTTTGCAGTTTCGCTATGTTTTAGTAGCTTGTGACTTCACTGTTGTTATGTTTATGGAATTTAATAATTTCTTCTTATATCTCCTTCCCTTATCTGCATAAGGCTGTTTACTTTTCATGCCTTTGTGTGGGGATGAAAATTGTTTTTGGAGTTGAGTTCCACCTGTACTGTCTTATGGTCTTAAAGGATACAAGGTATATTTTAAATTCTTTTAATTTTGTTGAGGTTTAATTCATGTCCTAGGATATGGTATATTTTGGAGTATGATCTGTGATCCTATAAGGAAAACATATATTGTTTAGCTTTGGTATGGTATATTCTGTATATGTCTATTAAGCCCAGTTGTTTTAGGGTTGTTGTTAAGTGCCTTATATCTTTATTTAGTTTCTGTTTATAGGATCTGCCCAGTTCTGTCAGAGGGCTGTTAAAGTCCCCAACTATTATGGTGTTATAGGATGTCATATTGCTCAGACAAATAATGTCTGTTTCATGAATCTGGAAGCATTTAAGTGGGGTGCATAAATATTGACAATTGAAATGCCCTCTTGTTTTATTATTACCTTGATCAATATGAAGTGTCTATCTTCATCTTTTTTGACTTTGGGTGTTCTAAATCCACTTGTATCTGAAAATAAGATTGCAACCCCACCTTCTTATTTCCATTTGCCTGAAATATTTCCCAATCATTCATTCTGAGTCTTATTTTGTCCTTCAAGGCTAGGTTTAGCTCCTGTAGGCAGCACATAGGTGGCTTATGCTTTTTTATCCAATAGGCCAGTCTGTGCCTCTTCACTGGGGAATTCACACTATTTACATTTATTGAGAGAACTGTTAATTGTGGTGGAGTTCTATTCATCTTATTTTGTGTAAGTCCATTGCTTAGTTTTATCCTTTACACCATTATTGAAGCTAGGTTTTGTCCTTTAGTTTCTAGATTCTTACTTAGCTGGAGGTCTACTGTGATGGTCAGTGTTAAGTATAGGTGTAAGTATTTCCTCTAGAGTTTGTCTTGTTGTAGTAAGTTTACTCCATGTTTGCACATAGGAAAGATTTTAAATAAAGATTTTATTTCTCCATTGATTATGAAGCTTAGTTTACCTGAATACAGAATTCTAGATTGAAAATGGTTGTGTTTAAGAAGGTTAAATGTAGATGACTATACTTTTCTGGCTTGGAAAGTGTCAGTTGAAAAGTCCACTGTCACCCTGATGGATCTGTTCCTGTAGGTTAATTGGCACTTAATCCTGGTTACTTGCAAAATCTTCTCTTCTGCCTTGACTTTGGACAGGTTCATTACAATGTGTCTTGGAAATGCTCTATTTGTGTTTAGATGACCAGAGGTTCCTTATCCCTTGAGGGCGGTGGAGTGAGAGTCTGTCTCAAAAAAAAAAAAAAAAGTGTTCTCTTTTCTCCACATCTATGACAGTATCTGAAGTTTTTAGTTTTTTTTTTTTAATGAATTAAGAGCTAAGTTAAGTCTAGAGGGAATCTTTTATTTAAATGTTCCAAACCAAAATTTTTAAATATAATATGGTGTGTATTTCATAATTTCCTGGCACATGGATGAATTTAACAAAAGTAAATATTTTAAATCAAAATATTATTTAATTTCTATATATATTTTCATTCATGCAATACAAACATGGTTGAGTGTGTTTATTTACATAAGGTAAGCATTTATTTTTAATTGGTTTTGGTATTCTGATTTATTTGTTATTAATAAGAGAACATTTGAAATTATGGCCCATTCCCATAATGTTCTGGTATCATTCTCTCAGCAGTATTGTTATCACAAGGCCAACTTGTTGGTCATCATAAGTAGGTGAGTGGAGTGCTTATTGAAAGTGATGAGTTCAAAAGTAGGGAATATGTTAATTAAAGAAGTGTAAATAGTGAGCAGAATGTATTCTGTTTATACAGTGATACATAATTTGCTTTAGGTCATAATATAAATTGTTGTTGCACCATCATCTTCTTTAGTTAAAAAGGTCATATCAGACTTGCTAGTTAGTATCATTAATAAATGTTATAGATAGGAAATAGAACATAATTGCACAAGTATCAGGGCAATTAGGAATAATGAATAGAGAAAAGAAAATTCCCTACCCAATATTCTTCTTTTTCCCCCCCAGTACTCAGCAAAAAAGGAACTTTAGTATAAAATACAGGTGTTTTCTCAAATATTCTTTAAATTTTATCAAATCTGTATTATATATTGGAGCATTTCATATAATTCTTATTTATATTATGTATCTAGTCCTCTATAATCAGTTTAGGAGGATATTATGATGGATTTTAATCGTTCAATTTTTTTTAACAGCAAGTCTTATCAAATTATAGCAAAAATGTTTGGTAGATGATGGAGGTAAGGTAATTTGTGGACTATTCTATATAACTGAAGTAACATTTGATGAGCCTGATAAATGAAAGAACTTTTAAAGGATACTCTTGAATTTAATTATTTAGTGCAGTACTATATTTCATGGGAATTCTGCCTTTGGCATTAGGATTCTAATGTAGTAGAAATAGGATTTGATCAAGATTAAGAAAATAATTTCTAGTCCCATATGTGATGATAGCTCACTAATTATATGGCATTGGAGAAAATACTTCATTTTTCTATTCTTTAATTTTCTGATCTATAAGATGAAACATTAAATTCCTTCTATGAAACTGTATTTGGTAAGAAATAAAACTTCCACTGATCATGCCCTGCCTTTCATCATTTGAGCAGTCAACATTCATTTAGAGCCTCCTATATAATGATTTATTCCATTCACTTGCCCATTCTTGGCTGCATATCAAAATCATTGGTGAAGGCTTTAAAAACAAAGACTCTTCATATTCTGGAAGATGGATGACCAGAGACATCAGCTGCCAGATTTACTCAGAAAAATACTTTAGATGAAAAAGAAAAAACAATCATACAATCATAGAACAGATGTAATTCTGAAGGAAAAGTGCTAGGATCTACCAGAGAGTCAACTAGAATAAGTTTTGGAGCAGAATGAGGAGCAAAATATTGGCAGAGGACAATCTTAGACCCAGAGACTCTTGTACTCAGAGAGAAGGGTAGTTGAAATAGTTTGTTTCTCTTTCCCCCATATTTCTGATAGCTGCATGGCACCAGAACTGCTAGAGAGTCCTTCTACCCATACAAGCCCGGAGGCTGCTGCCACCAGTGAGCTGAGAACTGCTTAGGAACAAAGAAAAAGGCTCCCAGGCCCCCTGGGGGCACATCCCATCCCTGTAGACTAGAGCCAGAACACCAGACACCATATTGCTTATCGATCCACTATGTATCTTTGTGCTCCGTAGGGGGCTTCAACTCCTTGGGTTTCATCTTGCTCATTTCCACACAGACATTTCTCAATTCCACCCCGGGATGCAAAATTCACAGGGATCCTGTAGGTCCCAGGTGATTTCTGTGATTCCAGAGAGTGGACATTCTGGCCAGACACCCTCTTGACCAGATGACTAGCATTTACCCATACAGATCATTTCATATTCCTTCCCCTTCCCTGCTTGTGGTTGCTCATAGAGACAACTGAGTCACCACATCAAAGTTTCCACACAATGTGGGACTCAGGTGTCCCCTTGGGGTCCTGAAGTGGACTGATGTCTGCTCAGACTGTGCATTCCCTGCTGCTTCATGTCTGGTGGCTCCATCAGAGCTGGGTATACCCTGAGGTGAAGGGACATTGATCCTGCTTAGGCACTCTATGAGCATTTTGGTACAAATGTGATTCTCCCTGTCATAGTCTGGGATTGACCTTCTTGGTATAGAAAAGTGAAGGAGCCTATCAGATGGGAGAGTGCAGTTTGGGTCCTAGTTGTGAAATGCATACAGGGAACCCCTTTACCCCATGGGAGGGCTACACTCTCAGCTCAAGGCCAAGATTCTATGCAGGGAGCCCCCTGGCTCACAGCATAGTCATGGGACAGTGTGGCTGGCCTGGCATCCAGCCCTTCAGTAGATGCTGAAGACATATTGTTGGAGATGGAATAGGCTGTAAAAAATGACAGAACTATTTTCAGTCTCCCCATCTTTTGGGGAACCAAAACATGCATCTGGGCCTTAGACCAGTGGTTGGGAGGGATGAGGAATGTCTCTTGCTCTTTTTGTCATAGAGGATAGCTCAAGGGAACCATCTGGGGAGACATCATAAAATCTTCTTAGCTAAAGATGTAATGGGCAGATGTCACAAGATCTTCTTAGCTAAAATGGGCTTAATCCAGGTACAGGTCACAAGACTGTCTTAGTTGAAGATGGGATGAATCCTGACAGATACCATGAGATCATCTTGGCCCAAGATGAGATTATGGGATCAGAACTTTTAAAAGGTCTGTGGTTCTGCTCAGAAACATGACTTTGGACTTTGAGACCGTTGTCTGCCCTTTTCCTACTTAGCTGTCCAAGTAATAAATTTCTCTTTCCTTCTTCTCAAACTGCTTCTCTCTCTTTTTCTGAGGCAGCTTTGAGGGATATGTGCTCAGTAACATAGACTGTGGATCAGAGGACATGGTCAAGGACTGATTTTCAGGGTCTCAGAGACAGTCCAGTAAGCCAACCCTAAGACACTTGGTTCTTGACTAAGAGGCCGGATAAGAAGAAACCAGTGAAAAACTCCAGAAATATGAAAAAGCAAAGGGAAAGGCCATCCCCTAAACAAAAAATTACCAATGAATAGCTCCTTACCAATGAATACCAACAAAAAATAAAAGAACAGAGAAATAGAAGGAAGGAATGAAGCCTGTAAGAAATGTGTAAAGACATAAAACATAAGAATCTTGGGAAACCCTGAGGGGGAAGGAGAAAACACATAAGGGTTGGATAATTTATTTGAGGTAAATATTGAAGAAAATTTCCCTGGTTTTGCTAGAAATTTAGATATCCTATGTACAAATAACACATAGCACTCTTGGGAGATCGATTCATTGTAAAGAGGCACTCACTGCAACACATAATTAGATCAAAGAAAACATGCAGGAGGCACTCCTGTGAGAGTAAGGGAAAAATAGGAGGCAACTTGCAAGGGGAAATTAATTAGACTTACTGTAAACTTCTCAACCATAACCCTAAAAGACAGGAAGGATTGGGACCCATCCTCAGCTTTCTAAAAGAATAATGACCACCCAGAATATTATGTCCTGCAAAACAAAGTTTCTTACATTAAGGAGAAATAAAGAATTTCTCAGAAAAGCAATCACTAAGGGAATTTGCAAAGATGATAACTGCCCTGCAGGAAGTATTCAGACCTTTATTATATAATGATCAGCACAGTACTCACTCACTAGTATAAAAACATTCAATAGCTAAAGTTCAGAGCCTAGGTGGGAGAGTGGTTCAAGAGGTAAAATAAGAGTCTACTGAGCGGGATGAACAGAAATCCATCACATGTACCACTTCCAATAAATGTGAATGGCTTAAACTTTAATGTAGCTGAATGGATAAATATATACAAGACACATGAGCTTCATCCCAAAGATGTAAGGATGGTTCAACATATAAAAATCTATGAAAATAATTCATGATACAATTAGATGCAAAACCAAGGACTGTATGATCCTTTTAATAGATGCAAAAAAAAAGCATTTGACAAAATTCAGCATCATTTTATGATAAGAATGCTTAATAAAATTGGTATAGATGGTATATATCTCAAAAATATAAAGTCCATATATGACAAAAACACAGCCAACATCATATTGAACAGGGAAAAATTCAAAGCATTCTGATTTAGAACCGGAACCAGACAGGGCTGCTCACATTCACCACACCTATTTAACATAACGCTGGAAATCCTACCCATAGCAATCAGACAAGAGAAGGAAATCAAGGATATCTAAATGGGGAAAGATAGATCAAAATATTGCTCTTTGTTGGTGATATGATCTTTTACTTAGAAAGCTATAGAGATTAAACCAAGAGCCTCTTGGAATTGTTAAATACATTCAGTAAAGTCTCAGGTTACAAAATCAAGGTACACAAATTGGTAGCTTTCATATACACTTACAAGACTCAAGTTGAGAATCAAATCAAAGACACAATATCTGTAACTGTAGCAACAAAGAAAATAAAATACACAGGAATATATTTAACTAAGAAGGTAAAAGGCCTCTATAGCGAGAGAAATGAAAAACTAAGGAAAGAAATCTCAGAGGATATAGCCAGAAAAAAATCATGCTCATGAATTGGCAGAATCAATATTATTAAAATGACTATACTAGCTAAAGTGATTTACAGATTCAATGCAATGCCCATTAAAACACCAAAGTCATTTTGTCAAGTTCTATAAAAAATATATCTACACTTCATATGGAACCAGAAAAGAGCATAGATAGTCAACACAACCTTATATTAAGAACAAAGCCTGAGGTATCACTTTACCAGGCTTCAAGCTATGGTGCAAGAGTATTGTAACCAAAAACAGGATGGTAGTGGTACAAAATTAGAGACATAGATCTGTGAATCAGAATAGAAAAATTAGACATGAAATTATCACATTTCCACATGATCTTTGTCAAAGCATTTATCCTATTCAATAAATGGTGTTGGGAAAACTGGATAGCCACATGTAAAAGACTGAAAGAGGATCTGCACCTCTCACCACTCACAAAAATTAATTCACAATGGATAGCAGACTTAAACCTAAGGCATGAACCTATAATAATTATAGAAGAATATTTTGGAAAAACTCTAATAGACATCAACCTACAGGGAAAATTTATGAGGAAGATTCCAAAGGCAATTACAGCAACAATAAAAATAAACAAATTGGACCTCATCAAATTAAGAAGTTTTTGCACAGCCAAGCACACATAAATAAATAGACAACCTGTACAATGGAAGAAAATATTTGCATGCTGTACATTAATAAATTTCTTATATTCAGAATCTACAAAAAACTCAAGCAAATCAGCAAGAAAAAAATCAAACAACCCCATTAAAAATGAACAAAAGACATGAGAAGAAAATTTACAATTGAAGATAGTCTAATGGCCAACATTTATAATCATCAGAGAATGAAAACCACAACCACAATGAGATATCACTTAATTCCAATGAGAATGGGTTTTATCAAAAAGTCCTAAAACAACAAATGCTGGTGTGGTTGTGGAGAGAAAGGCACACTTATGATGTTGAATAATTAAGTTTAGGAACTCATCCTATAAAAAGTGCTACATATTTCATTGCTTAATATCACTGTGGTCACATTTAAAGTATTCCCCTTGGGAACTAAGCACCAATACCAACACCTAGTCCACCCTCAAAAGTAATTTTGCAACTCTTTTTGGGGAATAACCATTAGAACTATTGCTGTATGAGGTTTGACAATTAAGTTAATGAACTTTATTTATAGCAACACAATTCACAATTGCAAAGGTGTTAAAACAACTCAAGTGCCCACCAATACATAAGTGGATTAGTAAAATGTAGCATACATATAAAATGGAGTACTTTTGAGTCATAAAAAATCTGGTAATCTAGTATCTTTTGTAATAACCTACATGAAACTGGAGGCTGTTATTCTAGGTGAAGTATCACAAGAATGGAAAAACAAACACCACAGGTAGTCAATACTAATTTAGAACTAGTCAGTACACACTTATGTGCACATATATATACTCAATCGGAATCAAGTACGTGTTAGGGGAGGGGTTGGATTGTGTAAATTCAAACTTAATGAGTACAATGCACATATTCCGAATAAGGGGCACACTTATAAATTTGACTTAAAATGTACAAAAGCAAATTATGTAATGGGGGAAAGAAAGACCCCCTATTCAATAAATGGTCCTGGGAGAACTGGATATCTACATGTAAAAGGCTGAATCTGGACCTGCACCTCTCTCCACTCACAAAAATTGATTGAAGATAAATAAAAGACTTAAATTTAAGGCATTAAATGATAAAAATCCTCAAAGAAAGAATAGGAAAAACACAAGAAAATATTGGCCTGGGAAAAGGGGAAAGACTTTATGAAGAAGACTGCCATAGCAATAGCAACAACAGCAATAATAAACAAATGGGATTTAGTTATACTCAAAAGCTACTGTACAGCTAAGGAAACAAAAAACAAAGCAAATAGACAGCCTACCCAATGGGAAAGTATATTTGCATGTTTTGAATCAGACAAAATCTTAATAACTAGGATCTATACAGAACTTAATCCATAAGAAAGAAATCAACAATCCCATACATCAATGGGGAAGAGAGATGAACAGAACTTTCTCTAAAGAAGATAAACAAATGGCTAGAAAACACATGAAAAAATGCTCATCATCCCTAATTATTAGAGATATGCAAATTAAAACCACCCAGAGATATCATCTAACCCCAGCAAGACTGGCCCATATTGCAAAGTCTCAAAACTGCAGATGCTAGGAAGGATGTGCAGAGAAAGGAAGATTTTTACACTACTGGTGGGACTGCAAACTAATACAAACTTTTTGGAAGGAATTATGGAGAAACCTCAAAGAACTCAAAGTAGACCACCCATTTGATCCTGTAATCCCATTATTGGGCATCTATCCAGAAGGGAAAAAACAAAACCTTTTATTATAAAGACACTTTTACTAGACTGTTTATTGCAGCTCAGTTTACAATCACTAAAATGTAGAAACAGCCTAAATGCCCCTCAATCCTGGAGTGTATTGGCAAGTTGTGGTATGTGTATACCATGGAATTCTATTCATCCATTAAAAAATGGAGATTTTGAAGCATTTTTATTGACCTGGATGGAGGTGGAACACATTATTCTTGGTGAAGCATCATAGGAATGGAGAAGCATGAATCCTATGTATTCAAATTTGATATGAGGACAATTAATGACAATTAATGGCACAGTGGGGCATGGGGGAAGGAGAGAGCAGACAGAGAGAGAAGTAGGGAGGGGGTGATGGAAAGGAAAAGAAAAACAAATAAAAAAATAGCAACTAATTCTCACATAAATTAGATTTAATTTTGACCAAAGTACATTACTTGAACATTAATTTCTAATTCAACTTTTTATTTTTTTGGAGACAGAGCCTCAAGCTGTCACCCTGGGTAGAGTGCTGTGGCCTCACAGCTCACAGCAGCCTCCAACTTCTGAACTCAAGTGAGTCTCCTGTCTCTGCCTCCCAAGTAGCTGGGACCACAGGCACCTGCCACAACACCTGGCTATTTTTTGGTTGCAGCCATCTTTGTTGTTTGGCGGGCCTGGGCTGGATTCGAACCCGCCACCTTAGGTGTATGTGGCTGGCGCCTTAGTCACTTGAGCCACAGGAGCCAAGCATCAAATTGTTAATATATTGTTTAGGATATTGCATTTTTATTTGTAAGTGAAATACGTTTGCAATTCTTTATTATCAGGTATATCCAGATGAAGTAAAATGATTTTGAAGTATCTCTTCCTTTTCTATTGTCTTTAAGATTTGGCATGATCTTTTTTTTGAAAATTTCTTCTATTTTTATTTATAAATATTAGTCGTCTATTTTTTTGAGACTTTGGGAAAAAACAATAATAATGAGAAGTTAACTGATGACTCCATACTGATCCTCCGAGTCACAGCATTCTATGATAGACATACGCTTGTCTGACAATGTGAATGTTACTGTTTTGCATTATTATTATTGCTCAATATTTCATTGCAGCAATCATTTGATTACTTTTCTGAATGTATTTATCTTTGTTCGTTCTTTATGAGGTTTTTTTTTTCTAGCTGTCATCTTTAGCATTGTTATTGTTATTAAATTTTAAGCCTTTTTAATTTTGTGAAGGCAGAAAGTGGAAACCAAATAAACACATGCATATTTATAGAGAAAAAAATTGTGTCTACCCTTGTAATATTCTGAAATATGGAAAAAAAATAAAGATTCTTGAGCCCTACTTTAGACTTTCTGAATCAGAAAATCCAGGTGTTACTCTATGGGATCTGTATTTTAAAGATACATACAACTCTCCAGGTGCTTTTTCCAGATCGGTTTCTGGATTAAGGATAACTTCTGTAGGGCACAAGTACATTACGTGGAATAAATCTAACAACCTAGCTTGTGATAGAAGATTGATACTAGCTAGAAAGCAAAAGCTAATACATGTATAAGGAGAAATAAAAATCAAAGGATAAGGACAATGAAAGAAGAATCTGAGATAGAGAGGGTGGAGGCAAGATAGGCGACTGGAGCCACAGAGGCTCCTATCCAGAAGGAGAGTTAAATGATAGAAGTTTAGCAAGTATGCTGATGGTTTGGAGCGGAGCCAAGAAAGAAGGTTGAAAAACACACATCAACCCTGCCAAGGTGAGCTGCAGCCTTAAGGGTACAAACAATAGGTACAAAATCCATCGCCAAGCTCACAGGTGTCCCCTCCCCCATGAGAACAGCTCGCAATATACTTTCACAAACAAGCAAGGAGAGTTCAAACGCCCTCCCATTTTATCCCATGGGAGAAACTCTCTAAAAACTGGACCTCCTTCCCCTACTAGGGTGCCATGGCACTATTCTGCCAGGCATAAAACTGTATAAAACTGTATATATTCTCTACCTTCAATTCTGAACTCCCAGCACTCCCCTCCACTCTTGGAGGCCAGATTCTTGGCATTTGCTCAAGAGTTGTGGACAGGGCATGGGCAGTTTCAGGTCTGTGCTGATTCTGTGGCACAGGGGTAAAGAGAAAATAGTGGACTGAAGGAACCATATGGGAAAGGGAGAGGCGGTGCCCCCCGGCAAAGAGCAGCAGTGGCATCCTCGGGAACAATAGGGCTCACACACCTGGGGATATTTTAGAAGGACACTCCCTATCACTCTGGGCAACCAGAGAAATCTGGGTATCTTCTCACTGGCAGAATAGATCTGAGATGGTAACACAGGCCTTGTGAGCAAAGGGTATGCCTGAGGGGGTACTGGCCTGGGTGGAGCGTGGTGGGATGGAGAATTGAAGATGTGTGCGCAGAGACGGCATACTCCCAGGGTAGGGCTGAGCCATGGTGGCTTTAGTGAGCCTAAGAAAAATCCAGTCCTCAGGGGATCATTGCTGAGATAAAGAGGCAGGTGGGCTGAGGCTAAAATTCTGAGCTGAGTGTGAGCTCTAATTGCACCTGCCCCAACACAGACTACAGGGGAAATAAAATCACTAGCTCCAGGCAACAGCACAGACTGGGGCTGAATTGCGTTACCGTGAAATCAAACAGTGCCTGGTCTGCAGGGGAATATGGCCAAGACAGAATCACAAATTCTGTGCAAATATAAGGGTCAGCAACATCAATCAGGGGTGGGGCTGGAACTGAGTGAACTGCCCCAGCTTCCATTAACCACCTGAGATAGTCAGACCTCAGCTTCCCCTGCTGGATGGTGACAGAAGGAGGAGGCCTGGCTGAGGAGACATAAGATTTCTCTGTGACTCAGGTAGGCTCAACCCCCTAGAGACTCTGCTCATTGGAGGGAACTGGGATGGACATAGCCCTGTGTGGTTACCAGTGACTGGGTGTGACAGAGGTACAAGGTGGGGAATGAGGCATCTACCTTCCCAGACTAATTCACTTGCTGGGGGTGGGGGTCCTTATGACTCCATGGAGCACCAGAATGAGTCATAATCGGGCTGCCAGCAGACTCTTGCTATCTAGTTGCCAGAGACCTTTTGAATCCCTTCACTTGAGACCAGGTGCTGACTGGGACAATTGATTTGGATCTCTGGGACTGGACTAATCACCTGAGGACTATCCAAAGTGGTACCTGGGGTGTGTGGCTGGGGGAAGGTTTGATTTTCCTTTTCCAGTTATTGCCCATGGGTAGCAGGATGACTTAATTGCTGGTATTTCTCCACAGCTGAGACTTCACCCAGAGTAACTGATTCACTAGGGTAGGACAGGGACCAGCTCAAACCAAGACAGAGCTGCTTAGCCCCACCACACCAAGTAAGTCGCCAGTGTCTCAGGCTGCAGCACTGTATGGTTCCTTTGCAAAGATCTAGGGGAAAAGGTACAGACACCAGTACCAACTTTTGGGCAAAGGGCTGGTTAATCACTACTCCCAAAGCCCTCCAACCCAACTTCAACTTATCTACTCATCTAGAGAAACAGTGTAAAATAACCACAGGATGGAATCATCAGAAAAAAATCCAGTAACATGAATAACCAGAGTAGATGAACTCCCCCAAGGAATGATACAGCAGACACAACTGAAGATCCCATTCATAAACAAATGGCTGAGATATCAGAAATCGAATTCAGAGTTTGGATTTCATATAAGATTAATAGAATGAAGGTAAAGTTGGAATTAGAAATTCAAGGAGCAATTCAAAAGTTGTCTCAAGAATTTAATGAATTCGAAGACAAAATAGCCAAAGATTTTGACACATCAAGACAAGAATTTGAAGCCCTCAAAGATCTGATACATACTGTAGAATCCCTCATTAACAGAATGGAGCAAGCAGAAGAAAATTTTCTAACATTGAAGACAAAGCTTTTGAATCCTCCCAAACTCTCAAAAAGGAAGAGAAATGGAGAGCAAAAACAGATCATTGTCTCAGAGAACTCTGGGAAAATTCAAAGAAAACTAATGTTCACCTTATAGGAATTCCTGAAGGTGATGAAGTTGCTTCACAAAGCACAGAAGACCTTCTTCATGAGATTATGAAGGAGAACTTTCCAGACATGCCAAAATATTCTGAAATGTAGATAGTGGACAGTTTCAGAACCCCAGCATGACTCAACGAGAATAAGACAACCCCAAGACACATCATAATTAACTTCACTAAAGTTAATAAGAAGGAGAAAATTCTGAAAGCAGCCAGAAGTAAGAAAACCATAACCTACAAGGGGAAGAATATTAGAATGACTACAGATCTCTGTGGTGAATCCTTTCAAGCTAGAAGAGGGTGGTCATCAAATTTTAATCCCCTAAAATGAAACAACATTCAACCCAGGATCCTGTATCTAGCTAAACTGAGTTCCATGTATGATGGAAGAGATCAAATAATGAAATCACATGTTGAAGAAATTTGCCACAATTAAATCAGCTTTCCAGGGTATTCTCAGATCTATCCTCCATAATGACCAGCGCAATCCTCCACCACAAAAGCAAACTCACTCAGAAACTTTTAGTCAAATCTGAAAATCCATAGTGGTAAAAGGATTAAAAATATCCACTGAAGTTTTAAAAAACTCGATACCCAAAATTCTACCAGGCTTATCAATATTCTCAATTAATGTGAATGGCTTAAATTGTCCTCTAAGGAGACACATGTTGGCTGACTACATAGAAAAACTAAGGCCAGATATCTGCTGCATACAAGAATATCATCTTATCTTAAAAGATAAATATAGACTCAGGATGAAGGGCTGGTCATCTATATCTCAGACAAATAGAAAGCAGAAAAAAACAGGTGTTACATTTTATTCACAGACACAATAGGCTTTAAACCAATAAAAGTAAGGAAAGTTAAAAATCATCACTTCACATTTGTTAAGGATAACACTCAATATGATGATATTTCAATTATTAAAATTTATGCACCCAACCAGAATGTGCCCCAGTTTATAAGAGAGACTCTACCAGGCATGAGCAACTTGATTTCCCCCAGCTTCATAATATTTGGAGATTTTAACACTCCTCTGGCAGTGTTCAATAGATCCTCCAATAAGAAACTAAGCAAAGAAATTTAAGATTTAAATTTATCCACTCAACATTTTGATTTAAAAGACATCTACATAACATTTAATCTGAAAAAAAAAATGAATACACATTCTTTTCATTAGCCCACAGAACATACTACAAAATTGATCATATCTTAGGTCACAAGTCTAACCTCAGCCAACTTAAAAAAACAAAAATTATTCCTTTCATCTTCTTGGAACGTCATGGAATAAAAAAGTTGAACTCAGTAGCAACAGAAATCTGTAGACTCATACAACAACATGGAAGCTAAATAACTTTATGATGAATGATAGCTGGGTCATAGATGAGATTAAGAAGGAAATTACCAAATTTTTGGAACAAAATGAGAATGAAGACATGAATTATCAGAACCTTTGGAATACCACAAAGGTGTCCTAAGAGGGAAATTTATAGCACTGCAAGCTTTCCTTAAGAGAATGGAAAGAGAGGAACTTTATAACTTAATGGGACATCTCAAGCAAAATGGAAAAGGAAGAACATTCCAATCCCAAACCCAACAGAAGAAAAGAAATAACCAAAATTAGAGCAGAATTAAATGAAATTGAAAACAAAAGGATTATACAACAGATCAATAAATCAAAAAGTTATTTTTTTTAAAGAGCAATAACCTAACCAGGAAAAAAGAGTAAAATCTCTAAATTCATCAATCAGAAATGGTAATGATTAAATGACAACACATTCCTTAGAAATTTAAAAAATACTTAATTAATATTACAATAAACTTTATTCTCAGAAATTTGAAAATTTCAAGGAAATTGACCAATATTTGGAAGCACATCACCTTCCAAGACTTAGCCAGCATGAAGTGGAAATTTGAACAGGCTTATATCAAGTTCTGAAATAGCATCAACTATACAAAATCTCCCTAAAAGGAAAAGCCTGGAACCAGATGGCTTCACATCAGAATTCTATCAAAACTTTAAAGAGGAACTAGTACCTATATTACTCAACCTCTTTCAAAATATAGAATAAGACAGAATACTACCTAACACATTCTATAAAGCAAACATCACCTTGATCCCCAAGCCAGGAAAAGACCCAACAAAAGGAAATTATACGCCAATATCACTAATGAATAATGATGCGAAAATATTCGACAAGATCCTAACAAACAGAATCCAGCAACACATTAAGCAAAGTATACACCATGACCAAGTGGGTTTCATCCCAGGGTCTCAAAGCTGGTTCAATATATGTAAATCTACCATCACAATTAGGGGAAATAAAGGTGCTAAAGGGTATATATATATATA
>CAUYQV010172727.1:0-22459 GCA_963574575.1 Galagoides demidoff | reverse complement strand
CTCAAGCTATCCCCCTGGGTAGAGTGCCATGGCATCACAGCTCATAGCAACTTCCAACTCCTGGGCTCAAGCGAGTCTCCTGCCTCTGCCTCCCAAGTAGCTGGGACCACAGGCTCCCGCCACAACGCCTGGCCATTTTTTGGTTGCAGCCATCATTGTTGTTTGGCGGGCCCGGGCTGGGGATTGGAACCCGCCACCTTGGGTGTACGTGGCTGGTGCCTCAGCCGATTGAGCCACAGGCGCCGAGCCGAAGTCAACAATTTTAAAGTCAAAACATTGTATTTTTCTAACTGCTAATGATACTCAGAATTGTAATGTCAAATTTACATGCAATACTCCACTGAAATGCTGTGCCTCTGTTTTTATCATCAGATACCAAGAATTTTTGAACATTTTTCTTTAAAATAAAGTGTAAACATGTTTATAGATGTGCCATCCACATTATTTTTTAACAACCGTTGTTGTTTCCACCAGTACAAACAGAAATGTATGTGGTTTACATGTTTCAGTACTAGAAATTATCTTAAAATAGTTTGGACAGTTCAACAGATGTAAGACATGTTTAATCCTCCCAAACACCAACCAGATAAAGATTCATATTCACAAAGATTTCCATTGCACGTAGAGTAAAATATCTGGTCTGTTCTTCAAAATCATTTACAATCCAGCCTTTGCCTATGACTCCAAATCGATTTTCCATAAGTCTTAAACTGTTCCAACTAAACAGGGCTATGATCCCCAAACATGCCAGGCCTGTGCCACTTCTATTTACTCTGTTTCCAGACACCGCTCTTGGAATTTGCTCTTCACTCTTCTCTTTCTGTTTAAATTTCACTCTTTCTTCAATACCAAGATCAAGACCATTTGACCCCATGACAATTTAGCTGAGGGACATGGCCAGCAGGGAGCTGCCCCTCTGCCCTTAGACCCTATTGTCTAGCACTTATTATCTCACAGTTACTACCATGTTGTTAATTTCCCTTTTTAAAAATGTAATTCTCTCTTCTTCCCAACTCAGAATAGTATAAACTATTTCTGTAGCTCTAACACCGAGCCCTGAGCTTTGCACACAGTAGGTACCTGTTAACTGTTGGCCTAACAGTGAGTGTCTGATAGGATACACAGCTATGCTTTCCTGCTTATGATTCTGCATATGAACTTGCATGTGATTTTGAGAAAACGTGTTCACTAAAGTCAGATAGAACTACCTTCACCTCCTCCTGGACGAGTAAGTGTGAATAATTAGTTCGTGGCTATCCCCTTCTCCCCATGTTGTCACTCATTCTTCTCCTCCTGACTTCCTTTCAATAGTCTTTCATTCATCCATCATCTCCTCCAATTCAATTGGCATTATTTTTCTATTTCCCAAGAACTTTCTTCTTCCTCAGTTATTCTATCATGTTCCACTTCCTTTTCTGCTCATTTCTTCAATAAGTTCATAAAGAGACATGGTGGTTAAGAGTCCTGGTTTCATATTTCATTTCTGTCTCTTTATCGGTTTGTAACCTCAGACTTTTTGCCTCTTCAAAATTCCTGCTATTTATCATACAAATTCTTTCCACCTTACTTTCCCTTTCCTTATTACTGACTGAAAAAGAAAATGGAAAAAATATAATTAATTAGCAAAGAAAGTAATGTTATAAAATGATTAACAGAATAGAACAAAACTGGTTGGCTTATCTATGTCTCCTTTATCTAGGTCTCTCCGTTAGCTTTTTCCTTTCAAGTTCAAAGCAACTGCATACCCTCAATTTCATACGCAGTCACGCACCACATAAGACGTTTCAGTCAACGATGGACTGCATATGTGACAGTGGTCCCATAGGACTATAATACCGTATTTTTGCCATACCTTTTCCCTGTTTAAGTGTGTTTAGATACACAGACATTGCCACTGTGTTAAAATTGCCTATGATGTTCACAGTAACATGTTATTCAGATTTGTAGGCTAGGAGCAATAGGTTATACCAGATAGCCTGCATGTGTGGTCTATGTGGTGAATACACTCTGTGATGCTTGCACAATGACAAAATCACCCAAAGGCGCATTTCTCAGAAAGCATCCTTGTCATAAGAGACCCATGACTGCATATGTGTAAACATACACACATACACACATACTTTTTTTATGTCTGAAAAGCTTACACGATTCCTTCATTTCTTTTATTCAGAACCATATCCTTCAAATAGAATGCATTTTTTGGTTTGCATGTCTAAAGCCTGCTACTATCAAAGCCACTCATTTTTTTTTTTTGAGACAGTGTCTCACTTTGTCACCCTCAGTAGATTGCTATGGCATCACAGCTCACAGCAACCTCAAACTCTTAGGCTCAAGCAATTCTCTTGCCTCCGCCTCCCAAGTAACTGGGACTACATGTGCCTGCCACAACATCTGGCTATTTTTAGAGACCGGGGTCTTGCTCTAGCTCAGGCTGATCTCAAAACTGTGAGCTCAGACAATCCACCTGCCTTGGCCTCCCAAGTGCTGGGATTATAGGCATGAGACACTGCACCCAGTCTATAAAAGCCACCCATTTTTTAAAGCAGTGAAATACACATAGAAGAAATAAGAAAATGAAGTATTTATCATCTCTGGGAAAGAACAGGGAGGTCTTTCTAGATGGGAAGAACAGAATGAGCACAGGGCCAGAGTCTGCTGTGGGGACTGTGATATATTTCCAGTTACTACTGGCATTTGACAGAAGAGGACACTGAGAATCAGAGAAGTTAAGCAACTTGCCTAAAGTCACATTGTAAGAAAACTGTGGAGCTGGAATTCATTAATGTATATACCTTAGTGTTAGTGTTGGTGGGCACTCTTTCTAACCACAAATTCATCAAATCGAAATTTGCATTAAATTTCATATTGACCATGCAAATTACAACCATAGGCTTTATGAAGGAACAATTGCTTCTGGTATTGATGCTTTTTCCTTCAAAGAACAAATAGGAGATTCCACACATTTTCCCTCACAACATTAAAAAAATAGAAGATAAGAGAGTGGAAACTCCCCTTCCAATTCCTCACCATGCTGGTTCACCAGTCTCCTTTTTTGTTGAATTTTCACTGCAAAGATGAGGGGCTGGCTGGCTGGCTGGCTGCCAAGTAAGGGAGAGTAATTTTGACGATCCTTGAGAGATCTCAGATTCAACTATTTTGATCTCTCTTCCATCCTTTAGATACAGAAAGTGCCTACCTGCTAATCCCACACAGATATCTCTAAAGATGTGGCAACTTCCTTTGTCTCCTTTGAAGTAATACCAGGGTAGTGGAGTGAAAAACGCTTTTTGATGGCTTTCAGATTTATTTTTTTGTCCAGCTGAAATCTTATTGTTGCTATAAACTAACTGCACTGCATCCTCTCCTGCCTCAAATTACCTTCCTGGGAGGATCACAACTCACACGCAGGACAGATGCATGAGTCAACATCTCTCTATTAACTGTCCACTGTTTCCCTTTGTTCCTCAATTCTTTTCCCCACCTCTTTCTATTTTTTCCATTTTCTATAAGCAGCAGAAGGTGCTACCATTAACAGGTGTCAATATCAAGAATAAAAGCATAGTTTCGTTTACCTCTTTTTAAATCAAGACACTAATTCTAAAAGTGCCTCTCTCCCATCTATTGGGTTTGAAATGACCTTACACACAAATGCAACCCCACAGACCTGTCTTATTCCGGTCTACATAAATTGTTAGTGGTCCATGACCTCTGCTTCATTCAAACGATCTCTCTCTAGTTCAAGGTTTTGCTGACCTTGTTTTCTATAGTTAATTACTCATATTTAAAAGGTTGTCTAAGACCATCCAACTCATTTACATAACTGAGGCAGGCAAATCCATGACAGGACCGTAAGCTTCTTCCACTGGCCAAGTGCCCCTTCCCGGCTCGGCTGTCTAATCCAATTTGATGCTTTTTGTGATGGAGCTTCTGTTTTTTGGGATGTTTGCATCCATTTGTATGCATCCAGAAGAATGGATGCAGTGTTTACAAAAATAATATAACAGAAAGCACAGGAGTCTTCTAAACAGATGCGAACCAGAAAGAATGGCTGATTTAAAATTATCTGTAGGATAGTGCATCTTACAAGGGTACATGTGAAGTTTACTAGGTGTAGAATATAAATGTCTAAACACAATAACTAAGAAAATGCTGTGAAGGCTATGTTAACCAGTTTGATGAAAATATCTTAAGTTGTACATAAAACCAGCACATTGTACCCCATGATTACATTAATGTACACAGCTATAATTTAATAAAAATAAAAGAATAAAACAAAATAATCTGTAGGAATTAACAGCTATAACTATTTGCCTTTCAAGCAATATTAAACACTTTTAAAAAAATGTTACAAAATATATTATAATTTTTTTAAAATCTTGGGTACTGACTGAAAATATATTAAATGTTATAAGACTCTCATGATTTGCGATTCCCACCCTCAGTGTCTTGTTAGCCCATCACATTTTTCCAGATTCTTCTAGGGTTCATTAGAAACTTTCAAATGCTCTAAAGAATTCTTCATAAGGAAATCTAACCTAATAGACCCACTCAGTGTAAGTTTGCGCATCATTCTGATACATCTTAAAACTTTTACAGGTACATTGCAAAATTCCAGTAAAGAATATTTTTCTGCTGAAAAGTTTCCTAGAAAAAAAATTGAATGCAAAAATCATTTTTAGCTAAAACATGACACATTGATACTTCTTCAAATAAATGATTACAAATAAATTACCACAGTCAAATAGACTCCTTTCTAAATTAAGAGATAATTTTGGTTAAAATAATTATATAAGATAGAAAAATTTTAAGAGGAGTTTTTCAGTAGGTTATTAATAAAAAGAAATAATAATAAAAAATAAATATTTTGCATTAAAATAGAAAACTGGTTAACATATCTGATATTTCCATAGCTCACTTTGTTGCTGCTAAGAAAAGTCCACAGCGCTTATTACTCCCCTAAAGTAACAGAGTTTCAGGCCAATTAACAATAAAATTCAAGTAAAGACTCTTTAGTACCACTGATATTTTGCCCCATTAAATATCAATCTCCTAAACAGCACTTATTGAGTGACTGTTGTGTGAAATGTACCATTTTAGGGGCTATTGGGTACAGACAGTAAAAGAACCATGGAAATTACTTAGCTTATACTTCTCATTCTATAGTGGAGAAAAATCAAAGTACACAGGACAATTGCCTAGTATGGGCAGTAAGGTCTTAACCATATTTCTAAACAAAAATAGATTTTAGAAGTTAGGGCATCATTCTGGCTGTCCTTAACTATAAGAAGTCATAGATAAAGGAAAGGGAGAAACCAAGAAGAAAGGTCTGCTTCTGACTCCAGCTAGAGAACAGAATTAAACTTAATCCATAAATGTTTTACTGAAACAAATTAGCAGAACCCATGAACAGGGACAGAGAAATGTGGGCCCCTGATAGATTTCATATTTTATATTAAAATGGAATGAAGAGGTGAATTCAAATAGGAAAACTTATTTTACTGTCTGTATTATATATGCACATAGCAGTGGCCTGAAATGAGAATATAAAGTCTGGACTCTGGGTTCGTCTATGAACTTTAGAGAGCTGTAAAATGGTGGCAAATCATTCAACCCCAAAAGTTCCCTCAATTATTCAGTGAAATGTTTGATTAGGTAGTTACAAAGATTAAATTTAGCATAAAATTCTTAAAATTCCACAGGAAGAGTTTTATCTCAATATAAGGAAAACTTAAGTATTAAAATTGTTCAAAAATGATTCAGATATATGTTTTGAGTTTTTATAAGAGCAATTTATGCCTTGGGATTATTGTTCTCAAAATCTTCTTAAACACTGACCCACTGGGTCCCTGCTGGGAACTGAACGTGTCCTCCCCCAGTTCATATATTGAAATTCTAATCCCTGGGCAGCACCTGTGGTTCAGTAGTTAGGGTGCTAGTCCCATATACCAAGGGTGGCAGGTTCAAACCCAGCCTCAGCCAAACTGCAACAAAAAAATAGCCAGGCATTCTGGTGGGCGCCTGTAGTCCCAGCTACTTGGGAGGTTGAGGCAAGAGAATCGCCTAAGCCCAGGAGTTGGAGGTTGCTGTGGCATCACAGCACTCTACTGAGGGCGATAAAATGACACTTTGTCTCTAAAAGAAAGAGAAAGAATGAAATTCTAATCCCAATGTGGTAACATGTGAGATACAGCCCTTGATAAGTAATTAGGTCATGAGGGTGGAGGATGGTTATCAATGCCTTTATAAGAAGAGACTCTATAGAGATGATTCTTTCCTCACTATATGACCAGAAATAGCGCCCTCACCAGGAACCCCATTGGCCAGCACCTTGATCTTGGACTTCCCAGCCTCCAGAACTGTGAGGAGTAAGTTTCTCCTGTTTAAGCCACCCAGGCATGTTGTTACAGCAACCTGAGAAAACTAAGATAGACGGTGTCCCAAAGGTCACCCCTAAAGTCATCATAATGTAGGGAAAATGGGAAATTGAACAAAATTTTACAAAATACCTAAAAAATATTCTCTTGCATATTGGCCACCTCTTTGTAAAATTTTGAAATGAACATTTTGTAAATAAAGGTACATTTAGCTATAGTTCCCCATTTTCCCTATGCATGGTGACTTTAGGGGTGGCTTTTGGGGCACATTGTAGTCCGCAAAGCCTATTTTGCAAGCTGTGCAAGTCCAGTATGGCTAGAACAAAGAGTGTGTGTGGTGGAACCCAGACACTGAGGCTGGGGACTAGATACCAGCAGGCCATGCCCACTGCTGCAGGCTGTAGGCCACACCAATGGACATTAGCATGAGATGATCAGAGCTCTATTTACAAAGATTCTTTGATGGCTGTGGAGGACAGATTTGAGAAGTTGCTGGGAAGACTAGCTGTGGTAGTTCAGGTAAGAAATTATGCAGGCTTGAAGTCAGGCAGTGGAAGAGGAGATAATGGCTGTGGGATTTATTTAAGAGGCAGTGTGTCAACACAACTTAGGAGGAGTGGAAGAACTTTAGAGATAGCACATCTAATCCTTTATTTTATGGGTGAGGAAATTCAAGGATAGACAGATCAATTTCCTTGTTTAAGAACCCAAATTTAATGTGTGGCAGAACGAAAACCAATACTGTCTGAGTCTCCCGACTTCGGGGCTCTTTCATCCCCTCAACACAGTCTGCCTTTTTACACATTAAAATGGTTTTTTTGTGAAGGAGGTAGATTAGCCAGTGTTGGTTTTGTTCATTATTAAACAGATATGCATAGACTAAATATTTTTTCATTATACAGTAATCCATATCTCTATTCACTATATAATTAATTTGCTGGTTAATTCCATTAGGTTGATTTTAAAAAGTAATAATACACAAATTTATTTTGAGATGAATGTTCTTTTCTCCCACCAATAGAGTAAATAGAGTACAAAAAATGCTGGGTTTGATTTCATCTCTTATAGTGATGATGTTTTTTTGGCCATTCATGAGATTTGGGAAGATGTATTGATAGAGTGGAGCACAGATACAGACAGATTCTGTAACAGTGTTATAGTAGTCAGCAGCCACATGTAGCAATGGAACACTTGAAATGAAGCTACTTGGTATTAAAACATGCTGCATTGAGTACCTATATGCTGGGTTTTTAAGATTTAGTAGGAAAAACAAAAACAGAACGTGAGCTATCTCATTAATTAATAGTGATTACATATTGAAGTAAGATTTTGGATTTACTGGGTCAAACAATAAATAGAACATTAAAATTCATTTCGTCTGTTTCTTTTTCCTTTTTAAAAATGGGGCTACTAGGGTGGTGCCTGTGGCTTAAAGGAGGAGGGCATTGGCTCCATATACCGGAGGTGGTGGGTTCAAACCCCGCCCCAGCCAAAAAATGCAAAAAAAAAAAAATGTGGCTACTAGAAAATTTAAAATTATATATGTGGCTCATGTTAAATATTAGCCTGTGCTAGCCTAGAAATTTACAATACATGTTGAGGAAGTAAGGCGTTCATCACTACTATCATAGCTGCCAGGGGAGTAGAAGAGGATAGAGAGATAAATCCTGACTAGGCTAGTCAGGAATCGGACTCCAATCTTCCAAAGGCTGAGAAAGAAAAACCCAGTAAAATAAAAGTCCTGGATTCCATCTCAAATTCTAAATGAGAACATCCCAAGGGTTTGATCCAAAAGGACCGTCTGAGGATATGCATGGATTAATCTGTATTCCTCAATCCTCAAACCCTGCAAGCAAATTCATTAGTTGAAGTAGTGTTTATTTTCTGAACTCAGAAGGACCCAGGCTATGCCTGATGAGGGCGTCCTTTAAGCCAGAAACTTTTGCTTATGAGGACAGAGCCTAGCAGAAAGTTTTGAGTCACTTCCAAAAATGTGAGGAATGCCTCAAGGCTGGGTGCACAAGGAGCTCTCCTTGGTACTGAGAACTCTGTGTGTGGTTGACTCAGCTTTGGTTCCTACGTGGGTGGTGAGGGGAACCCTTCCACCTTGACCCTGTCCACACCCTTTGCTCTGCCTCCTCTTGTGCTCTTTCTATGCCCCATGTATGTCCCAGTTGCACCCACAGTGTTCTACAGTGATATGCTCATACATTCATCTCTCTCATCAGACTGAGCACCTTGAGGCTAGGAACAGGATTCCACATTCATTTTTATACCCAAAATACAGAGATTGGTATGAAGTAATTTCAATAAGTGAATGAATGTTTATCTAGTACCTGTAACTGTGCTACTTTGCAATCTGCAATATCTCCTCTGCTAGGCTGCACCAGGAACACAGAAAGATTTGAGTAAAGGATTTAAGATGTAATTTTTTTATGGTCAGAGGGAAAGAAAGAGAGAGTGAGCAAATATGTGTGTAGGAGAAAGAGTGGAAAATGTGAGAGGAGGTTCAGAGCAAGAGCCGAAACTCAGAGGGGTAACAATAAGGAATGTTCAGAACATAACACGCTCTGGGGGAGTGAGGGAGAAGGGGGAAATAAGCCTTCTCTAGCACTAAGGAGATTGGCTGTCATCCCTAAGCAAAGAACAAGAGTCACAGAAAGTTTATTTAGAGGACTACAGGATAAAAGGGGTATTTTAGGAAACAGTGAGCTGTGGGAAAGAGGATTAAAGGCAAAAATAGCACTCAAGAAGTCATTGGGGTAATAAATGAAGGGAAAAGTTTCCTTGGGCTTTATTTCTGGGATGGAGTTTGTAGAAATTGTGAATCATAAAGGAAAGTCTTCATGGGCAGCCAAAGAATGCGTGAGCTATCAAGATGCAAGATGTGGACTGGCAAAACAGGATTTGGGGAGGTTTTGCTGTGTGATGGGCTGTACGAAACTCTCTCTACACAAAAACCTAAGTACCATCCACATTATTTCTCAGGGATTTCACAACTGGGCTGATGAGTAATTGAATGTGACTCTGCAGCCGCCTAGAGACTGGCCAGAGACAGCACTGACCTGCCAGGTTTTAGGTCGGCTGCACTTTATTTTTATTCCTGCTCTGAGCCTCTCGGCTCTTTTGACTTACTACATCATTATCTTTGTTACTGCTCTCTAAATTTGTACTAGTTATTAACTCTCCACTCTTGGTCTTAGTGATCTCATCGGTATTTAGATCTTATTTATTATGATGTATATTTCATCCTTTAATTATTAATGGTCAGATACTACTTTTTTTTTTGAGACAGAGTCGCACTTTGTCACCTTCAGTAGAGTGCTATGGCATATAGCTCATAGCAACCTCAAACTCCGGGGCCCTAAGAGATCCTCTTGCCTCAGCCTCCTGAGGAGCTGGGACTTCAAGTGCCCATCATAATGCTTGGCTACTTTTTTTTTTTACGCCCAGCTATTTTTTTAAGAGACAGGGTCTCACTCTTGCTCAGGCTAGTCCCAAATCCATGAGCACCTTGGCCTTCCAGAGTACTGGGATTACAGGTGTGAGCCTCCGCACCCAGCCCTGGGCACTACTTTTGCATAAACAGAAAACGCTCCACTCTCCCTAAGACATTTCCTACTGTGATAGCTGTATTTCCCTGCTCTAGGCCACAATAGTCTCTCACCTGGATTATTCTAACAGCTTCCTGACCCATCTCCCTGTTTCTACTCTTATTTCACACACAGAGGTCACAGTACATGGTCTAGGACAAAACCAGATCATCCATACTGTTCAAAACACTCTCATAACTTCTCAGCATGTTCAAAATAAAATCAATTCCATGCCATGACTAGGAGGTTCTACATGATTAGCCTTTGTCTCCATGACCAAAGGCATTCCCTGCCATCTTCTCCTTTGGTGACTATGCGTCACCTATAATGGCTCATTTAGTTACCTGAATTTATCAAGTTCTCTTCCTTCTCGGGGCCTCTACAGCTGACCCCTCCACTAACGATCTTTCCACAGGGTATATCTGCTCTCTAGTCCTCAACGTTCAGGTTTCTGCTCAAATATCACTTTCTCAAATGCTACCTGGACAACCCCCCCCCCTCATTCTCTGAAATGGTATCCCTGCCTCTGCCTCCTTCCCCTTACTCAGCTTCACTTCCTCTATGGGATTTATTGTCATCTAAACCTACCGTCCAACAGTCCTAAGATGCCCGTAGTAGCAGACGCTGTTAGTGTTCCTCCAGTTTCCCTGTGGCACGTGGCACACGGATGGCTTCCTACTGCTCACGCCTGCGACTCTCCTCCTCTGAGGTTTCCCTGAGTGCTTGGTCCACATCAGGGCAGGCCCCAAGAACTGAGAGTGGACACATTAGCTCAGCTGACATCTTGGCCAATGACCAATGGCAGTGGAAAAATAAATATCCCGACTACCTTAACCACTTGGGTGGGACAACACTGAGACCCTCTAACCATGTCCAGAAGCTCACGTTCGACTGAGTTCCAGTTGCCCACAGTGGTTCCCTGTTCGTTTGTGATCACACTCTGATTGGCTTCCTCTCTTTTTCTGTCTCACATTCTTACTTCCCTGTTGGTGCTTCCTGGGGGCAGCCTCCAAATCAATTACTTGCAATCAAGTGCTCATCTCGGAGTCTCCTTTGGAGTAAAGTTGTGTACCTTATTTATTTTCTTTTTTAAAATTTTTCTTATTTTCTTCCTTCCTGCCTTCTTTTTAAACATTTAACATCTTAAAAATCAGAATTACTTTCTAGTAGATAGTCTGTCATAGTTTAGTCCATAGCCTCTTTCTTTTCATAGGTTGCTTACTGAATGGGACCCCAAAGAAGACGTATGCTACATACAGAAGCTTATCTTCTTTTCTGTCTTCATTGTCTGGAAGTCCCTGGTAGTATACTGAACAGCACCTACCACAGAAGAGGTGCTTTATACAAACAATCAGCTGTGGAATTAAGGGGGACTATGGTTTGAAAGCATTCCCCCCAAATTCATGTGTTGGAAATTTAATCCCAATGCAACATTGTGGAGAGGTGGGACCTTTAAAGGGTGATTAAACGAATAGATTAATGCCATTATCATGGGAGTGGGTTCCGGATAAAACAATGAGTTCAGCTCCTTCTTCTCTCTTGCTCTTCTGCCTTTGCCACGGGATAATGTAGCAACAAGGCCCTCACCAAATTCAAGCCCCTTGACCTTGGACTTAGCAGACTCTAGAACTGTAGAATACAAATCTTTGTTCTTTATAAGTTCCCCAGTCTCAGGTATTCATTTATAGCAACACAAAACAGACTAAGACAAAGGAATCGTATTACCTACCTTCAAGAGCCATAGCTCACTTCCCGGAGAAATAGGATATCAAAGTCCATTACAGAATAAACTAGCTTTAGCTGGTGCAGTGGATCAGGTCTGTAATCCCAACACTTTGGGAGGCTGAGGTAGGAGCATCACTCAAGGCCAGGCGTTTGAGACCACCACCCACACATATATATGTATATATATATTTTTTTTTAATTAACTGTGCATGGTGATGATGTGTTCCTATAGTCCTAGCTACTCAGGCAGATTGCTTGAACCCTGGAGTTCAAGGTTACAGTGAGTTATGATCTTGCGACTGTACCTCAGCCTAGGTAATAAGAGGGTGATTTATCTCAATTAAAAAAAAAAAACAGACTACATTGAACTTTGGAAGACCCAGAGACAACATGGTACATGCAAGAAGCAACATGACTACTGAATTAATTTGATCAGGGCTCTCTCCCCTTAGTATAGAATTTTGGATAGATTTGGGGATACTTAAAATCTCATATTTATTTCTCTGTATTTTTTGACAACTCAGAAGGAGGCATGAACCCACAGGGGTAAATACTAGACTTACTGCTATTATGACAGGCATAAAAAATTAAAGATTTATTGAGATGAAATAGGAAATGCAACTTGAGACTGTGCAGCGGGTCACACTGGTTACGTTCTTTAGTTTTTTATTAAGCTAGCTAAGGATATCTTTGGAATAAGATGAAATATAAGCTTAACAAAAGAAAACATTTATCTGTTTTTATTTCCAGTGCAAACACTGCAGTGCAATTACGTGGATTGAACAGACCCATTAGTCATCCGTAGTGAGGCTACTAAAAGACAGTCACACAGAAAGCAGAGACAGCTGTGCCACTGCCCTGAGAGTGCCTTAGGGCCTTAGGGACCCCCTCAGAGCAGAGATTAAAAGACCACTCACTCTCTGGCTGCAGAGTCATTAGCACTTGAGTGGTACCAATAACAAAACCACCACTACAGAAGTTATTATTATTTGTAAGAATTCCTCTAAGAATTGATCTGGCAGGGCTTATTTCTACATAGTGTCAAAACCCTACAAACTTAGGTTCCCAAACGGTCAAAATTGTGAATTCTGTTACCCTGGAATGCAAGATGTTGCCTCCTATTGTTGAATCCCTGGAGTCCACCAGTCCATTAAAATAATGAGAGTTGTGATGTTTCCCCAGCAATATTAAGAGCATCTTAATTACCTAATCTCCAGTGAGTGACACACGTATGCATTTTATGCATAATCTGATCAGAGAGCTACTGAACAGTGCTCTGTGTCAAAGTCAAAGAGAATTTTTTTTCAAAGGTGACACTTGGCTGGCCATCATCAAAAAAGAAAGTAAAGTGGAGTTTGAGCTTTGCCGGCATGTCAGGAAGGCTGCTCTGCCCGGGAAGGAGGATTTTTAAAAATTGATAATTCAATGGAAGAAGCAGATTTTTCATGTGACATTCTTAGGAGTTTCTATAAAAAAAATAGCCACATACAGAAATATTTTTATATATTTTGCAAAATTTGTACTGACAACGTTTTACTTGATGAGCACCAACAGAATAATGGTGGTTAATTTTTACCAAAAGGTTAACTGTTGTTCCCCTTTGGGGGGGTTGAAAAAAACCTGTTCATCCTCTAAACAGTCTGATTTCAGTAAATAGTATGACTCAGTTGTTCAAATTATAAATCTGGGAGTTATTTCAAATTGTTCTTTTTCCCCTAGTCATTTCTTATAGTAGCCACAAACATTTATAAGTTGTAAGTTTGAAAAAACCTTCGCATTCACCCGTGGATTCCTAATCCACCAGCAAATCCCATTGATTATGCCTCCAAATATATTCCAAATCCACCCAGTTCTCTCCAGGCTTGCTATTGCCAGCTCAGTCTAAGCCACTATAGTCTCTTGCCTTCAAGACTGTAACAACCTCCCCACGGCTTTCACTGCTTCCAGACGGTATTCTACAGTGTACGCCACACGGGGCACCTGAGTGATCACTTTAAAGTATAAACCAGGTCAGGGCAGCGCCTGTGGCTCAAAGGAGTAGGGCACTGGCCCCATATGCTGGAGGTGGTGGGTTCAAACCCAGCCCTGGCCAAAAACTTAAAAAAAAAAAAAAGAAAAAGAAGAAAATATAAACCAGGTCATGCCATCCCCATTTGGAAAACCTGTCACTAACTTCCCATTTTCTTCTGTATGACCTATTATTTGTCCCTGGTTTCTAGAATGTAAACTTCATGAAAACAAGGACCTCTTCTGCCTTATTTTCTACTACATCTCCAGTTCCTGGAACACATGACAGGTGCTCAATAACTATTTGTTAAAAGAATGAATGAATAAATTAATTAGACAGCTTTTTACCATGTGGGCTAGGGATGACGCAAAGAAGTTTATGAGTGACACTGCTTTTGATCTCCTGCACCTGTACAAGAGATGGACTGTTATTATCTCCACTGCACAGAGGAACACACAGTACTATAGATAGCCCTCAAGTCTAGTTCCAAATTCCACTAAACTTGCTTAGTGAAATACTCAACAATGCATACAAATGTGTAAATATGAAATGGGATCTCCAAGAAATCTATAAATGGTTCAGTGTTAGAAAATACAGTAAAGCAATTCATCATACCGAAAAAACTAAAGGGAAAAGCTATAAGCTTATCTCATTAATTGCATAAAATGTTCAATAAAATTCTATACTCAGGGAGGTACCTGTGGCTCAGTGAGTAGGGCGCCGGCCCCATGTACTGAGGGTGGTGGGTTCAAACCCAGCCCTGGCCAAACTGCAACAAGAAATAGCCAGGTGTTGTGGCGGGTGCCTGTAATCCCAGCTACTTGGGAGGCTGAGGCAGAAGAATCACCTAAGCCCAGGAGTTAGAGGTTTCTGTGAGCTGTGACTCCACTGCACTCTACTGAGGGCAAAAAAGTGAGACTCTGTCTCTATAAAAAAAAAAAAAATTCCATACTCATTTAAGATAAACCTTTTAGAAGACCAGAAATAGAAGAAAATATCCTTAGAAGGATAGAAGGATTTATCAAAAACTTATAGTAAATGTGGTTTATACACATAGTGACGTGTTATAATCAAAAATAGGACAAAGATTCCCATTATCACCACTTCTACTTGGGTAAATAAAAGGAGTGACAGGTAGGAACAATGAAATTAAAAGTTAGTCACAAACATCTATAGACATTGACAGAATTCAGAGAGAGTTCAGCAGTTTAGTTGAATATAACAGAAAAAAGCTATTTCATCTCCGTATACGTAAGAAACCATTAATAATGTAAATTAAAATAACATATCACAATATACAAAACACCTAGGAATAAATATATTGTGTAGAAAATGATAAAACTTTATTGAAGGGTATCTGCTCATTGATAGGAAGTCCTATTATCATATTTTGTTTTTCTCTAAAACAATCTGTAAATCTAGTTCAATTCTAAAAAGTAGTCCCATGTAATTATTTTCCACGAAATTGGACATGTTGATTCTAAAATGCTTACCAGAGATCAAAGGGACGATGCATCTATAAATGTGCAACTATGATGCAAAGATAAAGAAAAGATCCAGAAGAACAGATAGGAAACTGACAGCACGTGTTATCTCTAGGGAGAAGCATAAGTTTGAAGAGACTGTGGGCAATGTGAACCTCTCTTCAAGAGAGGTGAAGAACTTTTATTTCTTGCCTACATATTACATTTATAGATTAAACATTTTTAAAAAATGAGGACACACTTATATAGTACCTAGTAATAATGTGAACTAAGGGTCATGAAAAACACTGTGTGTATAAAGCAATCAGCAGAAGCCCAACTGTCAGGAGGAACACAATGATATGTACAGTGGTCCCTCCTTATCCAAAATTTTGATTTATGAGGTTTTAGTTATGCATGGTCAACTGTAGTCCAGAAATATTAAAAAGAACATTCCACAAGTAAACAATTCATAGGTTAAATCGCCATGCCATTCTGAGTAGCGTGATGAAATTTCTTGTGACCTGCTTCACCCCCATGGGATGGGAATCATCTCTCTGTCCAGCGCAGCCACATGGTTGACTCTATCTGGACACTAGTCACCAACACTGCCTGCTCTTGACATCCAGCCACCAACCTTATCACAACTGTATTATCCAAGATCACCTGAAGCGGACAACATATTATGAGATGGTCCACAGTAGATTAATGCTACATCACAATACCTACGCCGTTCACCTCACTTCATCTCAGTGTGCAGGCATTTTACCATCTCACATCTCACAAGAGTGAGCATAGTACACGATATTTTGGGAAGCAGAGAGAGAAAATCACATTCACATTACCTTCATTTTAGTATATTGTGATAACTGCTTTATTTTATTTTTTTGAGAATCCCTTTTTATTTAACTTAATTAGTTAAAATTAATTTTAATTTTTTTTCTTTTTTTATTAAATCATAGCTGTGTATATTAATGCAATCATGGGGTACAGTGTGCTGGTTTTACATACAATTTGAAATATTTTCACCAAACTGGTTAATATAACCTTCATGGCATTGTCTTAGTTATTGTGCTGAGATGTTTATATTCTACATTTAGAAAGATTCGCATGTACCCTCGTAAGATGGACCATAGGTGTGGTCCCACCAATCACCCTCCCAACTGCTTTATTTTAGCCTTAGTTATTGTTGTTACTCTCTTACTGTTCTTAATTTATAAATTAAGCTTTATCATCCATAGGTATTTATGGTATAGGAACGATATAGTATATATAGGCTTTGTACTATCTGCAATTTCAGCATCCACAGGGGGTTCTTAGAACTTATCCCTTGCAGATAAAAGGGGAGTGTTATACTCCCCTTTTACAAATGTCCCAATGGTAAAATGTTATGTGACTGTGGCCTAAAAATCTATTTAACCAGAAGCTGTAAGAAAAAAAAAATCATTCTTTAAAAAAAATTATTATTATAGCCTACCAAAGAGGAGCTGCAGAGCTTGACTTAGTTTATGAATCATACACACAGTGAATTACAGCTTCATAGGGGTTGAATATTCCTGAGTGAGGAAAGGTTCTCACTTCAGTCTGGAGCTCCTATAGATCTCTCTGCTGAACTGTAGGCACCACTGTTTTAGGCATCAGCACTTCAGACAGGAAATGACGTGCTATGGACAGAATGTTTGTCTAAAATTCTCAGTTGGGAGCTTCACTTGGCAAAACACACTGTGAACATAAAGTATATCCTCCCTGGGCACTCGTTTCATTGCCTTTCTTTAAGTTCTTTTCAGATTTTCATTGCTTCTGAACCACTGCACAACAGGCTACAAGTAAAAGTTTTCTTTTTAACAAAACGTAAATTTTTAAACCTTTTATTGGACTTAGAGATTCCCATATATAAGCCATATTGCGGGGCTGGGAGTTAGGGGGACGGCTCATTCTTTCCCCCTTTCCTGCCTTTAGTAAGTACATCCCATCTGTTGATTAAATTTTGGCCTAAGCATTGACTAAAACAGTTATCTGAGATTTTGAAGAGAACATTCAGATTGCTCTAGTTAACTTTGACCCTCCCCCTGCTAAGGCGGTCTATTTGAGAAAGAATGAAGCTGAAACATGACTCCTTTGGCTATCAAGGTCTCCCGCCAGTCTTAAAGAGAGTGTGTGTGGTGGGAAGGGTGTGGAGGCCGTATCATCCATGTGGTCTGGCTTATCCTGGCAGACTGTGTATAAATCTTAGCAAAGAACCTTATGAATGAAATCTTAATAACCCAATACTAAATACACAAATATTCCCTTTCTTCTTCAAATGGCCTTTGTCCACACTTTCTTTTTAAGGGTTTAAAGCTTTCTACCACTGTCCCAGTGCTCTTCTATAAAAATTAAAAAAAAAAAAAGAAAAGAGAGGTGAGGTGATATTGGCTTTATTGGGTACATTCACATGGTAGTGTTGGCAATATCAGATGACATCTAATTAGCTTTCACATGCAGATCCTTGCAACCTATTATGCACAGGACTCCTTAAAGATTGTATCTCTGGAACCAGAACTAGGTTTTCATGTCTAACAACTGCAGAACTGCCAGTGCTCCCCCTGCTTTAGCTTCAGTGTACCCTGAACTCCCCTGTCAAGCGGAGCCTGTTTACCCTATTAGCAAAACCAAGTGAGTACTGCCTCTGGGTACATGAGTGTGCCAGATGCCTTCCTTGCAAATTCTGCCTGAGGACAAAGTCTGAAGGCACTGCCAGATGAGGACATCATAAACCTCCCAGCAGCCGGAGGGCTATAATGGGGGAAATGACTAAACAGGCTGCACAAAACTGCTTAAAAATCATTCTGGGGGCTGTCATGTTGTTCAGATTTGCATAGATGTGTTATAAGCTCAGGAGTTAGCTGGCAGCCACCAAAGTTATGCTCATTCTCCTATCATATTGGGGCTAGTTCATTATACTTTTTATCCTAGCTTTACACGTAGGATGTAGGGTATGTCAGAGGTTTTGGAGATGTTGTAATGGTTACCCTGCTCCAAGACTCCCCACCACCCCATACATTCCAACTCATAATCTATTCATCCATCCTGCCATCCACCTGTCCATTTAATAAATGTTTATCTAAGTCCCATGGGTGATGGAAATGAAGGAACTATAAGTCCTGCCTTTCATATAACCGGTAGGTTGAAGTGAGAATGGGATGCTCATAAACAATGCCTGGCATACCGTAAATACGCTACAAACATAGCAACATAAATAACTATGGTAAAACTAGGGCAAAGTCAAGAGTGCTACAAGAGAAACAAAATGCTACGTGTATCAGAATAGGTGTCTGGAGAAGGAGGATGACCTCTGACACAGAGTTAAGGAAGATCATTTTGACACATGGTGATTGGCACTGGGAGCTGAGGAGACATTTGTGACTAAGGAGAAGTGAGAGCAAAGACACAGAAGTGGAAAAGCACAGGGCATGTTTGAAGAAGAGAGAAATTTTCACTTTTGTATAGCACAGGGCATAGAAGGGAAATAATAAGAAAAACTTGGAAAAGTAGGTGTCAGGTTTTCAAAGACCATGAATGATAAGGAGTGTGAACTGAGGGCAGTGGTTAGGTGCCAAAAGTTTTTATTGTATTTTTCACTTTAAAAAATGGAGGTATAATTCCATATTGAAAAATGTACAGATTGTCAGTGTCCAGTGTGATAAGTTGTGACAAATATCTGTACCCACGTGATCAAAATTTAGGATAGTCCCATCATCTAGAAAATTCTCTTTTGTTTCCTTTAAATTTACTTTCCCCCCATCCTCCAGTGGCAATGAATATTCTGAACTTTTTCCCATAGATTAGTTTTGTTTGTTCTTGAACTTTGTGAAAATGCTATTATACAGTGTGTACTATTTTAAATCTGACTTCTTTTACACAACATGTTTTTGAGATTCACCCAGGTCCTAAAACATTTTATCAGGAAGAATAATATGATCATAACTGTACTTTGGATGGTTAATCTTCCCCTAATACATGGAAGTTTACAGAGATGTAAAAATAATTTCAGTATATTTTAGGGGAGTGAAATTTTTAGATTGAATCTAAATAATATTGGGGTAGGTGAAGGACTAGAAAACTTGTCAATTAACTAGGGCTTGAGAGGTAAGGAGGGAAAAAGTCAAAGATTACTATAAATATTCTCTTCCTACTTAAAATATCTGCAAGATCTAAGTTGAGTCAGCTACTACTTTTAAGCTGATTAACAGCTAGCTGATCGGTGCTGAGAAAGAGGCACAGGCAAATACAAATGAAGAAGGCATGCGAATAAATACAATGGTCATAACCATTGGGGAGGAGGGATAGAAGGAAATAATGGAAATAAAAGAAATATTTCAAAGATCAAAGTAATATTTCTAAGATTAAAATTCACATGAAACACAGGGGACTCAGGATAGCCAAAACAACCTTTAAAAAGCAGAACAAAGCTGAAGGATTCATAGTTCCTGATTTCAAAACTTACTACGAAAAGCTGCAGTAATCAAGACAGTGTAATACTGGTATAAAAGACAGACATATAAATCAATGAAATAGAAATGAAAGTCCAGACAAAAAGCCTGTATTCAAGAATGAATATTATTAAAATGTCCAAACTTCCCCAAATGATTTACAGATTCAACACAATCACCATCAAAATGCCAATATCATATTTCACAGATCTAGAAAAAAAATTCCACACTTTATTCGGAACCAAAAAAGAGTCCAAATATTCAAAGCAATCTTAAGCAAAAAAAAACAAATCTGGAGACATCATATTATCCGACATTAAATCATATGACAAGACTACAGAAACCAAAACAGCATGGCACTGGCATAAAAGTAGAGACACAGACCAATAGAACAGAATAGAGAATCTAGAAATAAAACCATCTACCTACAATCAACTGATCTTCAGCAAAGGAGACAACAACATACACTGCAGAAAGGAATCCCTCCCTATTCAGTAAATGGTTCTGGGAAAACTGCATGGCCACGCACAGAATGAAATAGGACCCTTATCTCTTGCCATATACAAAAATTAACTCAAGATTGATAAAAGACTTAAATTTAAGACAAGAAACCATAAAAATTTTAGAAGCAAACATAGAACATATGAAAAACTTTTCTGGACATCAGCCTGGCAAAGAATTTATGACTAAGACCACAAAGGTAAATATAACAACAAAAATAAATAAATAGGACTTAATTAAATTAAAAAACATCAGCACAGCAAAGGAGATTAATTAATGATGTAAATAGACAACTTAAAGAATGGGAGAAATTACTCTCAAACTATGTATCAGATAAAGGGCTAATCTCCAGAATCCACAAAGAATTGAAAATCAGAAAGTAAAAAAAATTAACAACCCCATTCAAAAGTGGGTAAAAGTCATGAACAGAAATCTTCAAAAGAAGACAAATGGCAAAAAAAAAAAAGAAAAGAAAAAGAAAAGAAAAGAAAAGAAAAGAAAAGAAAAGAAAAAATGCTCATAACCTTATCCCCATCAGAATAGCCATTATTAAAAAGTCAATAAACAATACATGTTGGTGTAGATGTAGAAAGGAATGCTTCTACTCTGTTGGAGGGACTGTGCATTAGTACAACCTCTATTGAAAACAGTATGGCAATTCCTCAAATAAATAAATGAACATTTACTATTCTATTCAGTAATCCCACTATTGAGTTTCTACCCAGAGGAAAATAAGTCATTTTATCAAAAAGACACCTGTACTCAATATTTATTGCAGCACAATCCACAATTACAAATATGTGGAATCAACCTAAGTGTTCATGAATTCATAAATGGATAAATAAAATGTGTATATAAAATGTATAAATAAAACATATATACACACACATACATATACATATATCATATATATACACACACACATATGTATACACCATGGAGTACTACTCAGCCATAAAAAGGAGTGAAATAATGTCTTTTACAGTAATGTGGATGGAACCAGAGACTATAATCCCAAGTGAAGTATTTCAGAAATCAAACAGAAATACTATATGTTCTCACTAATGATTGGGAGCTAAATGATGGGCACACATGGGCTTAATTAAATTAAAACCCTCAGCACTGCAAAGGAGATTAATTAATAATGTAAATAGACAACTTATTGAATGGGAGATGTACACTGGAATCCAAGAAGGGGAGAGAGTGGGAGAAGATAAGGGATAAAAACTTAATTACCTGGACATCACTATCCTGGTGATGGACACACTTAAAGCCCTGAATTAAGCATTATACAAGGTATCAATGTCCCAAACACATTTGTGCCCCCTCAATATTTTGAAAGAAAGAAAAAGAATGCTAAGATAAGCTTAGCCTAATGCTTTACAAATTCTCTAAGAAGAGAAATTGGATTCATAAGGGGTTTTTAATTTGGTTTTCAAATGTTACTACATGTGAGTTTGTGAAGCACACTTGAATGTCAGTGTTGAGAATGTAGAAAATAGTAGACATAGGGAAATTTATTTAAAAAAATATATTTTAACTTTAAGGAAAGCTTCTAACAACCACTAAAGTTAGAATTTCACATGAGTTCATGCCAGACATTTACTTGTGAGTAAGAAGTAAAACAATATTGCCTGTTTGTCATCTCTCAGAACATCCAACTTCTGCAACCAAAAGAGAACTTCTCTTCATCAGTGGACATATGTCAAAGAAGAGAAGTATCAGTAATAGATCCAGGCCATGGAATGTTTATTAAACAATTACATGCTGGAAAAAACCTTTCCATCTATGGTCAACTGATTTTCAATAGGGTGACAGGATAATTCAATGAGGAAAGAATAGTCTTTTAACCAGATGGCACTGAAATAAGTGGATATCTGCATTGCAAAAGAATAAAGTTAGATGTCAACCTAAAACCACATGCAAACCTTAACTCAAAACAGATCACAGACTTAAACATAAAAGCTAAAAGTATAAAACTATTAGAAGAAAATATGGATTAGGAAATAGTTTGTTATAAATGATACCAAAGCGCAAACAAGAAAAGAAAATAATAGACAAATTGCGCTTCATTAAAAATAAAAATTTTGGCACTCCATAGGACACCATCAAAAAAGATGAATAGGCTCAGTGCCTGTGGTTCAATTGGCTAAAGCGCCAGCCATGTACACCTAAGGTGGCAGGTTCGAATCCCCAGCCCGGCCCGCCAAGCAACAATGATGGCTGCAACCAAAAAATGGCCAGGCGTTGTGGCAGGCGCCTGTGGTCCCAGCTACTTGGGAGGCGGAGGCAGGAGACTCGCTTGAGCCCAGGAGTTGGAGGT